>JAKTTA010000423.1:0-13086 GCA_030580415.1 Citeromyces nyonsensis
ACCACCCCACAAGCAGCGTGAAGAAGCTGCTGGTTGAGCTGAGAATAGTCTGCGATGACACAGATGTGAATAGAAGCGAGGCATTGGTTACAAAATTCGAAAGAAACCAAAGAGCACTGAACTGACAAGCCAGCCTGACGGTTTCGCCCACAGACAGAGTTTCAGCCGGCTGGCTATACTTTCCCCTCCGCAATCTAGTCATACAAGATGGAACCAAGTAAAATATAAAGGCTCCAGTGTTGATATAAGTCATGAGAAAAGGTTTCGGATACAGAGTGAAGATTCCGTTAACCAAAAAGGATGAAGCAACCCATAACAGCACAACAATCGCCAGCAAAATTAGCCCTAGCGTCCATTCTCGCTGCCGAGATAACATCATGGTCGTGCGCGAACCAAATATCGCGGACTAAACCGGTGTTGCAGGTTTAGTAATTTCTGCAAAGTTTCAATTCTCTTTTCTTAAACACCGTATTGTTCAGACCAGCTGTTGGTATTTCAGTTTGCGCGGGCTCCATCATCAGCAGCGAAGCCAATTCCTTGTCGTCCTGGAGAATTCCTCCGTATGTGAGACTTATCCTTTGGAGAACCATTTGCATCTCGCGTATTTGGGCTCTGTGGGACGCGTGCATCTGAGCCATGGCTTGATTTTTTTCTGTTATGTGGTTCTCGTACATCATGAGTGTTTCCTTTAGTCTTTTAGTTTCTCCATCTCTGACTTCTCCATCTCTGACTTCTCCATCTCTGACTTCTCCATCTCTGACTTCTCCATCTCTGACTTCTCCATCTCTGACTTCTCCATCTCTGACTTCTCCATCTCTCACCTCTCCATCTTTCAGCTTGTCCTCGGCCGAGTCAATGGAAGAGGCAACGGTATCTGTGCCACTTCCTAAGGAGAGTCGTGAGCTTTGAGATGAGCTCTGTGTAGAAATCATGGATTGATGTCTCGACACGTTTCCTGAACTGGTCAGCTGCTGGATAATGATTTTTTGGCGGTCCACCTGCTCCTGAAGCGACTCATTCAAGTAACTCAGCTCTTCGTTCCTGCTGTCTAGATTCATAATCTCTTGAAATGACCTCTCGCTCACAAGCTTTATCTGTGATCTCAAAATATCTGCCCTTTCCTCCTCGCCCTGAGCTCCGTTTGTGACCAGTCTAAGGCTGTGTTTATCGGATCCAGACTCTTTCCCAAAAAAGCGCATTATAATTAACAATAGAAAAGAGACTAGTTCTTTTTTATTTCAGTCGGCTCCTTTGTTCCGTGCATAATTCTATGCATGAAAACGCGCGAAAGAGCGCGTCGCGTAACTCCTTTACCCCTGATTTACGCGCGCACACCGTGCCTTTACGTGTAAGGTTTTTCTTAATTGTTAGAGTTCGAGAGAGGGGGTACTCTTCTGCGAAGAAGACCCTGTGGTCTACCCATGTGATTCACAGCCCATTAAAGCTAGTGGTTGTCGCGCACTCAGACAGCTTCTTTCATCATACGTAACAGAGAACGATGAGCTCATCAAGCCGCCTTAATTTATAGAGTGGCACCTCTAGCAAATCTTTATACACATTTTGCGATGACTTGATGCGACGAAGCGTAAGCTGAGAAGCCATACTTTTAAAATATAGGCAAACTCAAAGCGGATGTAAGGATGTCCTTGGAAGGCAAATTCCGTGGACACTTTCGCGTGGACACTAAAATGTAGATCTTGCTTCATGAATACCGAGAGCGGGACGGGTGTTGCCAGAAGATCATGTCAATTATTTGCAGGGATGCCTAGATGTTATGCTCCTCATGTAGTTCTATGCCTTTTTCTGTTATACTAGAAGAGGTCCTACGACAGCGAAACACCATATTTTGGCCTGTACTTTCTACCGACTAGGCAAGAAGTGACTTATGTACAACTCAACAATACTGACGAATATACCTCAGCGATTGGAAGGAATTGGGGCCTTCATGTACACCGACGGACGTGAGTAGAAATAGGTTTCCCTGGAGAGTATCCATCAAAAAAAGTCTCAGTTGAATATCCTTCTGCGATATCATGCAATAGAAACAGAACGCGAGGAAATAATATCAAGCACTTGAATTAGGGTCACCTTCCTAGGGAATCTCATTCTACCGATAACAACCTATGTTACATCCGCTGATAAACCATAAAGCTCCTTAGCTTACACTTTGTCGCAACTCGTCTCACGACTTGACTTCCGCTGCCCTCTCCAGCTGCCGTGATCGATCATAATACAAGTTAGGATGGCTTATAGTTTCCATCTGTGTCTTTGCAGCTTCCAGCTGCTTCTTGTGCGTCAGTTCAAAGACTTTGGTGCACGCAACTTGGTAATCTCCCCTGCTCACGTGATCCATAACGTTAGTCAAATCGTGCGTCTCGCTTATGCCCATTCCATTCAGCGAGGCCGCTAGTCGATCAGTGCTAAAGTCTCTGTACGGGCAACCGTGGTACTCAGACTTGCCCGGCTTGCTTTTGGCAAGGATCTGATTACAATCCCAAGGACGATACTTGATACGGGCTCCTTCAAGCCCGTAGTTGTGCCTAAAATTGTACCTATACTCTTTGTTGAACTTCTCTGTTGTAATACCCGACTTTCCGCCGTTCACAAAACTGTTTTGCCAGAACTTGAGCGCTTCATCAACACCAAGTCCTATGCCTTTAAGGAAAAGCGACAGCTGCTGCCTACCAGTGTGCCTCAAGTGGTTGTTTGTGAGCAGCCCCTTCATCATGTGGCTCATGCAAAGAGGAAAGTGCTGCATGACGTTCTGACTAGCCACATTTTGAGCATTAATGTCTGTGCCACCTTCGCTCATGACCTCGGGCGAGTACTCATTGGCAACGTATCCGGAGGCCAAGTGGTTCAAAACTGGAAACAGTCTGTCGTCCTCATCCAACCGGGGCAAAGCCTTCATGGTGAGGATCAGCTCCTTCTCCAGGTTCTTGGAAAACTCGGACACAATCAAGGATAACTGCTGAAATTGAGGCACATAGGCGTATCCCTTATGCAGGTAGACAGACCTAGTAGCTACCAGGTCTACGACAAACTCAAAGGGAACTTTCAAAAACTGCTCCCTGTTGAGAAACTCTTCGTTTACGCTTACACCTTCGCTAGCATGCATGGTTTTCACCATCGCATACGACGCCTTGCACAACTCATCAAAATGCTCCTTTTTCTCTCCATCTTCTACTGGTTCCCATGGTAAATTTACAGAGTGTACGAACGTTTTCTGCTCCTGCAATGAAAGCAGATTGTACCTGATCTTGAATAAAACACTCTCGCACTTTATGAACCGAGCTCTGAGCTGCTCTGAACGACAAAAGGCAAGTCTGAGTATATAATGAGAGTAGTGATCTTTCCTTCTTTCGTTCACTAATTGTGCCACATCCTTGGACTGTGGAGTCAAGGGAAGGTACTTTGTGAGTAACGGCTTGATGATGGACTCCATCTCTCTAACGTTTTTGCCGCGAAGAATACAGCTCTCGATTTCAATCAGCACCTTGAGCCGGTCAATAGCCCAGGTCTCGAACTCTTCAACGGTGATCTCTAACCTTGGCGGCTCGTCGTAAAACGATTGTCTTTGTTTATACGTCGTGTTTATGAGATCAGCGGGTTTGGCTGACCCGGCAATGTATACATCTTCGAAATTGCGTCGACCAGCGGTTCTTCTTTTTGCCTGTTTAAACATGTCGCGTATTACGCGTCTGGTGTGCGGATGTTTTAACGGCCGATTATGGCTGATTGAAAATTGGGCTGATTTAGGCAAAAAAAAAAGATCCAAAACAACGCTAAAACAAGTTTGGCCACTGTTGCAACATATCACTTTCCTCGTCTTCTGTAATCTGAATATCTCAGCCGCGTAGAACTAGGCATTTCGATATCGAAATTCGCATCGCCTTAGTAGGCTAGGACTACAAATGTCTTTGGCTACCACGGCTGGCGTTGATGGTAAGTTGTTACGCATTTTTGACACTATAGATATTTACGAGCCTCTGAGAACATCCAGAAAGAATTTATCGCCCTTCTATTGCATGAATGTCCCACTGCGTAACGTGGTGAGTTGATCTGCTTGAGTTTAGTGGCTCAATCTTCGCAAGGTCTTAAGTGTCACTGATCAATCTGGGCTCATTAACATCTGAGTTTGAATACAAGTTTTTGTTTGATTCAGTTGCATAATCTGTTACTGTCTCGCTCCTCAGCTTACGCTTCGTTGCATTAATCTATTTAGTCAAATCCAATATTTTAGTCTTTGCTTTCTCCACATTCTCAGTCAAGCCAGAAACCTTCACCAGAACGGACTCTGACTCCAGCTTTGGCACCTCAATCTGAACATTGAATTCGGTTTGAAGTTCTCTTCTGATACTGCCCATGGGTCCCACAATGAGCTTCTGCTTTGGCTTGGGCACCTCCACAGAGTCGGAGATTGTATTCTCCAGCTGAGAAACAAGTTCCTTCACTTGAGCGACAATCTTCTCAACTACGTTTTTGTCACCGGCGCACACAATTTCTGTAGAGTTGGAGTTCTTTTGGGGCACCTGCAAAAATCTCCTCCACTCGAGTCTATCATTCTGCGGAGCACCTGCTTTTTCAAGAATGGTCCTCAAGTTTGATCCGTTGGGGCCAATAATAGTTCCGTGGTATTTTGGATCAACCTCAACAGAGACGGACGTGAAGTTCTCAACTTTATCGACAATTTCTTTCACCTTTGCTTCCGCCTTCTGGATACCGGTTCTCGATCCCACAATTTCCATATTGGCGAACCCTCCAGATTTCTCAGTCGACCTGTCAAAGTGAATCTCCACTCCAAGATCGTCACAGATATCCTTGATGTTCTCGCCTCCCTTCCCGATGACTTTAGGAAGAGCAGCTACAGGAACTGGAACAACACTTTTGAAGCCGTTAGACTTCTCGTACTCCAAAAGCTCAGTGATCTCCTCTTGCGCCTTGGTGACACCTCTGGAGGGCCCCTTGATGGTAACATCGTCGCCAAAGTGGATACTAACGTTGTACTTTTCACGCAGCTTGTTGGCATAGGATCCGCCTGGCCCAATGAGCTTCTTGTGAAACTGAGGGTCAATGTTGAGTGTGACACTTTTTTCGTCAGAAAACTTCTTGTTCATTGCGTTCACCTTGGCCAGACACTCGTCAACGTTAGCCTTAAGTCCGGTGACAGTGATGATAGCTTCGTTCTCAGCATCGTTCACATCGATCTTGACATTGCATTCTTCTTTCAGAGCATTCAGATTGGCGCCCCTCTGTCCAATGAAACGGGACACAAGTTGCTTGGGGAACCGTGTGGAGTCGTTGTACTTGACCGCCTCTTCGTAGTTGGCGAGCTGCTCAACGAGCTTATCCATCTCTGCAACCAACTGAGATACCGAGTCGCTGGGACCGCGGACGGCGATGGAATGGGGGCCGTAAGTGACTTGCGCTTTCGGGAAAGATGACACAACCTTATCAAGTCCACGCTTGATGTGATACTGCTGGTTTGCAGGAACATCAACGTTCTTGGTTACAAGTGACTTGGTGAGCTCTTTCAACGCAGCCAACGACGCCTCCGCTTTGTTAAGCCGATCATCGATGCTCTCAGGAGACGGAGCAAAATCGTCCTCGTCTCTGTTGGCTACAAGCAGCACAGAGTCTGTGGAGGAGAATTTACCCAAGGGCACCACCGTCACGTCGTTGTCACGGGCTACGGATTGGTCTAGACCGTCCAGGACCAAAGGATCGATGCCGTCAACCTTGCGGATGGTTTGCACGGGGAATATGTTGCATCTGGCAATGATCTGTCTCTTGGCAGACTGCAGCTGCTCTGCAGACTCAGCAGCCAGAGGAACTCGTATGACCGGCTCGCTGGAGGATGCCAGGTACGAGTACTGAGGGGTGATGATGCTGACGCCGGAATCCTTGGAGAGGTTTTCAAAGAAATGTGAGAAAACCAGGAAAGCGGTGAGGTTTTTCGCGTGTTGCGGGTTGCTGTGAGCTCTGCCTAAGTCTAGATCAAAGGTCGAGTAGTTTGCAGCCATCGACTTGCCCAGTGCCACAGCGTCCTTGATATTCCCGCCTGCACCGGTGAACGACACCACGGATGGTTTTTCAGAGTCCTGGGGCGGCAGCTCAATAATCACGCCAGTTTGCTGGAAAATCAGATCCTTGTTCAGAAACTGGTGCAGAGCCATCGGCACAGAGAAACTCTGCGTTTCAATGGAAGATTCCACTTTTGACAATAAAGCTGACACCTTCTGTTTAACCGCAAAAGCCTCATCTCTTGGTCCGCTGATCAAGATTCCAGAGGAATGGTCCAGGTACGAGGGACACAAAACCTCCACCTGCTGGGGCACGGCTAATTCTGCCAACGCCGCTTGGGCAAACGGTTTGACTTTGGCACTAAGATTCACTTTTGTTTCCAAGGTACGGGTGTTCTCGTCCACTATGGCCAGGATCATAGACTTTGCATGGGTGCATCCTTCTAGATCGCCAGTTATGGTGACGAGGACGGGATCACCAAACTCGGCCCCGACGTCCGGTTCGCTGTCCGTTGCAGAAATCGGCTCGCGGGAAATGTCAATCTTGACTTTTGTCTGGTCCAAGATAGGACGCAGCACAGAGCCACCGGATCCGATGACCGCAGATCTCAATTTCGAAGGGATAGAGAACTGCACAGTCACCGGTTTGGTAAGCTGCTTCAGGATTTCCCTCTTGACAATCTTGAGCGGTTCAGCAGGACCAGAAAGAAGAAAAGTACGCTTGTTGGTGTTTGCGGAAAAAGTTGACTCGATGCTCACTTTGTACTGAGTCTTCAGACGTGTCAAAATCTTGGCAAGCTCCGGCTTGGAAATGTTCACCTGCTGCTCTCCCTGTATGACAAAGGTTTCCTGTACGTTTCTGGAACGGATGGAAACCGGAGTGGACGATCCGGACCTTTTTGGAAGGGAATTGCCCAAAGCTGGGAATGCCGATTCATCGTGAATCGAAGGAGGAGTTGAAATTGGGGTCTGCTCCTCCACAGGCGAGGTTGGCGAAGTGGGCGGTTCCAGCTCGTAATTCATTGAAATTTCAGAGGTGCAGGGATGCGCATCAACTGACTAATTTTATTGTTATTGCATCGAAGGGGAAATGACCATTGAGTGTTTGCATCAGGGTGTTTGACAAGCATATTCAGTAAAAAATAATTACCAGTTATACGTATCATCAGAATGATGTTTTAATTCTGTCTACAGTGCAAGAAAATATTCAACTGATATCTCGATGCGAGGAGAGGTGTAGTCTGGGGAAACTATTTTACTATAATGCGGGTGAATTCAAAATTGGACTGATCTTTTTTTCCATTGTAGTCACGCTTCAGTTGTCTCAACATGGTACTTCTGATTGGCTTACCAACTATTATGGCTTAAATGGCTTGACAACTCTCACATGAGCTCATATCTCGACAAGATTGTAGAGTAAGGATGTTCTGCAGAAGGGCATCAAAGATTTTCGGCTAATACTTATCAAACCCAATGCTCCTAATTGAAAGGGGTATCTTCCATTGCTTCGAAAGAAGTCAGAACCTAATGATTTGTGATTCCGTGCATTCCGTTCTGGAACACTCTCTTATCTCAAAGAACTCAGCACAAGGTGAGATTGTTTACCAGTTGTTGCCTACTTGAAAGCTTTTGCTATCGTCCGAGGGTATGACATCTGACGCATATGGCTTTAGCGGATAGAAAGCAAGAGCTTCAGAGAGCTTCAGCAAACACTTGCATGGCTAGAGGTTATCCGAAACACGTTCATTGATACATATAAAACAGCACTAACTGCGTCTTCCGAAGGTAATCAGACTGCTGTCGTACGCCTTCTCTCTGAGAATTGCCACCATGTGTACATACAAGACGAACCTATGGAAAAAGCCTCACATCGGCTTTTGCTAACCATTTAAAGTTGCCGCTTTGTGCTCAACAACAACAGTCAAACACGCACCACATGGAGTCTCCTCTATCTAAACATACCGCCATCGGCATTTCCCTGCCCATGCCACTTTGTTGACGGAAACGGCCTACGCTCCTCGAGATACAACCTCCATGCCTCTCGTATATCTTCAGGTAGAAGCGGCTCATTTTCATTAACTTTGATTTCAACCTTTTCTGGGTCAGGGAGTCGGCTGAGTATAGTTCTTTTGAACTCATCGATGTCACCTCCTTCTTTTTTGAACTTCTCGCTTTCACGGTAAATGCGCCTCTTCATTTCTCTTTTCTTTATTTTCAGTCCCACCAGATCGGCCTTATGCCTCCTGCGTTGCACGTCTTTCGCCTTCTCTACAACATCGCCAATAAACAGCTTGGACATGGCGCAAAGGGCAAGAATGGCGTTGGCTGGAAGGTTGAATCCCAAATTGTGCGTAGCTCTCTTCATCGTTGCCCTATTGAGATTCGTACGCCGAAAAAACTCATACCGTGACTGCTGCTCCGAGTCCAGATTGTCCATCAGGACCTGGAGCTGCTGCGGTTTATCCAAAACTTCTGGACACTCGATTACGCCCTGTTCCACTTCCCTCTCTTGCTTTTGTCGAGCTTTTCTCCGTATGTAATCATCGAACACAAACGTACGGACTGACTCTACATCTCTGGGATCGTCAAACGCAACATCGTCTTCACTCTCACTACTCATGCTTATGCGGGTGACTTTCGATGTGATGTGTTGCGAGTTCGATTCCCGCAGATAGCATTTTCATTTCATATAAGTAGCCTTTCTGCAATTTCTAGTGCCTCCACAGAGCGCTGATAAGCTTCGTTCCATCTCCCCTCCCTTAGGCTAGATACGCATTCCTTGCGGACTTGAAGGCACCTGTAGAACATCGTCGACTCTTGCTGCGCAGAACCATGGATTTCGGACAATGGACTGGCCAACTCCTTCAGATTCCTCACAGTCTGAACACGTTTTGTAATGTCAGCCCTGACCGGATAGCTGTAGGGCAGGGATGGAATATCGAGAAAAATGAACAACTGCTCCATAAGCTTTTCCGCTGTTTGATTCAATGACTCCTGCGAAGGCAGAGGCTCTTCCCATTCAACCATGGAGCCCCAGCCAGGGATAAGAAAAGCGTTTTCATACATTGTAGAGCTAATGACTTTATAAAAGTCTTGATTATGACCGGGAGAAACAAAAAGAACTAAATGCAGTTTTTTCGCTTTGTCATCATCCCATCTCTGTAAATCCGACCGTAGTATCATTTCCCCCCTTCTTTCCGGATCTCCAGCAGGGTGAAACACCGTTTTTGTTTCCTCCAAGTCACTTGCCCCGTAAGTTTTTTCTTCGAATGAGAAGGCGAAGTTGAATCCAAACTCTTTTTTGAATCGATTCAAGAGTGGATTCATCGCCTCTTCCAGCGAGAGATGAACAAAAGAATCATCTTGCGCTCTCAGCAAAGTGAACTCAACATGTAAATCAGAGGTATCTTGTAATGCGAGATCATTGCCTTTAAGATCATTCTCCTTTGACAACAGTTTCAGCTCCTCGCCAAACATATGGTGGCTCAAGGTTTGGGAGACATAGAAAGGAATGTCATTATTACTTACGGAAATAAGCCGGAAGAACACAGAGGCACACCTTTCGTCTTCTTCCACCCATAACCCGTCCTCGGTAGCGACAAAGAGATCTAAAAGGTACTCTGCGTCAAGATTTGTGTCGTTGCGGGTACCGATTTGAAAGTCGGGATGCCACGAGACAACCGTAGGATTATCCGCTAGAAATCCTGCGAAATATATGCTAGAAGCTGAATGGATATCAGGAAAATTGAGATCCTGAGAGTGAATGTAAACTGGCACTTTTATCGAAACATCATGCAATGGATTGTTGATATAAGAAGTGATAATCTTTTCTGTTGGAGATCTGCGGTCGATTCCTATGAGGAGCAACGAGACTATCAAAATGAATAGAGACGTACCAGTTGTGGCATTGACCATTATTTCGTTTTGCACTCAAAGAAGGGTGTGGTGTCTTGACATGCAAAAAAAAAGTTTCGAAATCGGGATACTATTCTTGATTAGGGTGATTTTCTTAATAAAATACTTATGACTCATGTATCTTAAGATACGTCTTCGCTCTGTGGCAGAGACTTTGAGAGAGATTGTCGCTATTTAGAGCAAATTCAATAGCAAAAGTCCGGAGAGCTAGGTCATGTACAGATAACTTTATGGATAGCATTGAACAATATGCTTACAGTGCTGTATGGGCGAGAGGGGGGTGTATTTTCTAACAGATCAAGAGATGTGGTGGCTTACCTGAAATAGTGCTGTTTCCGTTGCTCAGTTAAAGCAGCATATGAATCTCTATTATTTTTTCACATAAATGCTTCATTAAACCAATATACAACATAATCGTATATCACTCAACGTACTGATGTTGTGTTTGAATCAATTGACCAACACTTCGATACCATGCACGGTGGTATTTGTAAATAATACTTTGGCCAAATTTCAGTTGGTGGGTTGTAACGTGGTGTTCTCTTGCAATAATGAATTGTTTCCTCTCAGTATTGGTTTCATGGTGATTTATTCTCTGTCATCATGACGCTTCTCTCAATTCTTCCGTCAAACGCCAACATGAGGCGAGCTTGGTTCGCTAGGTAACCCATTGATACCATTGCTCAGTCGACAGACGTCTAGCAACCTCGAAGCCATATCGTCGCTTTGAGCGGCAAACATTAAAATGGAGAGAAGCTGATTGTATCCAAGTAGCTGCTTTGTATTGTGTGTCCGTTTACGATTTCTCACAAATTCATCTCTTGATCTTTTAATTCCAGTGAAATGACCTCCATTTTCACCACCGGGCAGTCATAATTATAAGCCAGCGTCACCATAACTTTCTCCACTCTATGGGTCAAGGCTGTATGGTTTTCACCCATCTAGGTATTATTGGGTGGTTCCCTTCTCGGTTTTTAATAAAACTCGTAAAGAGAATGCATTTCGAGTTTCGAAAAGAAAACAATTTCGCTATGTAATGTTTACGCTTTACGCTTTCAGTGAGGAAGGTGAAGGTATGACTATCGATTAGAATACATGTAGCATTTATATAGTAGCACATTGCAGGGTAATACCTTACACACAACACACCCTTACATCACGCCCCTACCGCCCTTCCTTTGGTTCTCAGCATGAAAAGATGACCAGATTGTGCTTGTGTCAGAATGAACGAAGACTCATTGGCCTTCAACAAACTTGGTATTAATTTCAGCGAGGTTTTAAGGATTCAACGATTCATGTTAGCATGACTTCTGACCCGCTGAATACGATATACCGATACGCTGGCGGTACGCTGGTGATGGGTGACAAAGAGTATTATGAAAATCAAAGTCTTCTGATTATGAGAGAAGTGAAGTCAACGCATTGAAAGGCCAGAACATGCTCTGGTTTATGGTTGTTCTGGTTTCTTTTGCGAAGTACATTGGAAGAATCTCAGCTTGACTTTCTTAAGGGCTCATCTGTATCAGAATCCTTCTGCTGATGTAATTCCTCCTTAAAATCATGCTGTCTAGTAGGTGTATACGCATTGCCATGGGAACTGTAATATGCAGGTTTATGCACCCCACGCACTTTCGCGGGATCCGAGATTTGTACTTACACAAATGACTGTAACCACCAGAATGACAACTATGCAAAACCACCACCACCACTCTGAAGCTCACTTTGACTCCTCCCCGGGAGAAGGGAAAGGACACAAGCCAGCTGGGACCCCTGCACGTGAAGGGAAATCCTACATTGGCAAAGATGTTCCTGCTAAGCCCTTTGAGGGAGGACCAAAGGCGGCTTCTACTCGTGTGGTCATGGATCGCAACGCTGTCGTTAACAAACCCAAGTCTGGAAAGCCAGACACTGTTGTTTACTGCCCCCAGGAGGGAGTGAACATTTTGGTCCCTTTCCACAAAAAGGATTTCATTCCTGCAGTGGATTGGGCCATCAAGGATCCAACCTTTTGGGCCTTGGTGCTTGATGGTAAAGGATTGCCAATTCCACGCGACCGTCTGAAGGCTTTAGAAGAGCACTGGTTTCAAAGCAGTGTGATTCCACCGCTGACTGTTTTGAAGGAAAGGGAGGCTCTTCCCGAGGCACCTCCCTCTTGTCAGTGGACAATGTCTCAACTGAGAGCAAAAATCAGGTCCTTCTGGCCAAAAGCGGATCCGACATATCCAAAGGTGAAAGGAAAGCATCTGACCCCACGTCAGGTTTCGCTCTTGCAGAGAGCGGTTAAGACAGATGTTTTTTATTTGCTTCTAAGCAATCCGCTTATCTGGGTTCCGCTCAATAAATCTCAGGTCGAGTTTTTGACAATAGAGTTTACCTCCGAAGGAAAAATGCTCAACTCTCTCCCTATGTACTATCGCTTCGAACCTCCTATTGGCTGTGCCGATGTGGTTATTGATGCCAGTCAGGACAAGGAAAACATAGACGAGAAAGATGCCGGAAGAAGAATGACTGCTTTAAAGGAAGTGGGTTCTTCAGAGGTTCAAGATGCTGGAAGAAGAATGACTGCTTTAAAGGAAGTAGGTTCTTCAAAGGTTCAAGATGCTGGAAGAAAAAAGACTGCTGCAAAGGACTCAGGTTTCTCAAGGTCTCAGAAGGCGCCCGTGATTGAGTTTGTTCTTAGAAGCGCCCCAAAAAGGAAAGGAACGATTTCAGAGATGTCAAAATCTGACCTTAGCTGCTCGAGACAGGAAAACAAGACGAAAGACGCGAAGAATAACGTTCAAGATGCCGGAAGGAGAATGACTGCTTTAAAGGAAGTGGGTTCTCCAGAGGTTCAAGATGCTGGAAGAAGAATGACTGCTTTAAAGGAAGTAGGTTCTTCAAAGGTTCAAGATGCTGGAAGAAAAAAGACTGCTGTAAAGGACTCAGGTTTCTCAAGGTCTCAGAAGGCGCCCGTGATTGAGTTTGTTCTTAGAAGCGCCCCAAAAAGGAAAGGAACGATTCCAGAGATGTCCAAACCTACCAGCTGCTCGAGACATGAAAACAAGATGATCGCTTCACCATTCAGCAATCAGCCGTATAACGACATTCCATCGTGTGAGAATGGAAATGCTGATTTGTCCGAGCACAAGCCCAAGTCGAAATTGGC
>JAKTTA010000424.1:0-13074 GCA_030580415.1 Citeromyces nyonsensis
CATAAATGAAGCAGTGACGCCCTTGTGACCATCATCTCTATCGGGCTGCGTCCATCTAGTTCGTCAACAGCAGCACGTTCAAAGCTTCTACAAGGGCCATCCGATGCTTTGTTCAAATTATCCTCATTTATAAGCGTAGGCCGTCATCTTCTGATACAAGACAGTACTCTTATCTCATGCCTGTTAGGGACATTTACACGGAGTGATTATATCATCTGTGCAAACTCCAGACTGAAAGACAACTTTTAGCATACAGCCCAATCTGACATGACCTTGAAAACCCTCTCCTGTTTGTTGTGTTGAGAATACTCATCAGCCTCAAAAACGAGAATGACAGAATTGAACAACTTGAAGCCAGTAGTTCTTTATTTCTTCTCAGCTTCAGGCTCATCTCTCATATCCTCCAGTGCCTTGTAAATGTCAAACTCTCATAGGACTATCTTCTCTGACGTTGATATACGTGCCGTCCCAGAAAAGTAGACCCTTCTTGCTTTTCACCGAATGGAATGCTTGACATTTGAATTGCAACAGCGTGCGAATAGTTTGGCGCTTTCTTCAGTACAAGCTCGACCCGACGGTACTCCAGGAAACGTATTCCTGGAGACTCTTTATAACACACCGCTCACAGTAAAGCCAAATCAATCCTTTTTAAACCCCTTTCCCAGCTTCATTGCCTCGTTCGTCAAGGCATACTTGTTTTTAAAAATAGAACCTTGAGGAGTCTTGATGTCGGCTCTTGTGACTGCAGCATGCGGGGCAGCTTTTATTCCCTGTGAAACGGCCACAGGTATATCTTCCTCTTTAGTAGTAGTCATCAATAGGAGAGCCTGTTTAACGGCATGGCATTCCTGAGATATGATTTTCTCCGCGAGGGCAAACCCTGAATTGGAAATTTGGTCAAGCCGAACACTCACTTTCTCAACAAAACTACTCAGCTCTTCCAAAACTTTCTCCTCGTCAGGCTTTCCTCTGAGAAACGTTTCCAGACTTTTGGACTGGATAAACACATCTTTCACCATGACAATACTATTTTGCAAGATCTCAAATTCAGCCTTCTTTCCACTCGCCAAGTCGGAAAGCGTAGCCACTTCTAGTTGCAGTTTCTCTAAGTTTACAGAGGATTCACCAGTGACTGGCAAGTTTTCTATTTGGACCAAGTTTGACCGTTTCTCAAAGGCGAACAAAGAAAATCCACTTGGTTCAGAGCTCACTTTAAACCATTCTCTGTGGTTTGAAACTACATTTTCTCTTTTCTCAATCACTTCAATGCGATCCAACAAAGAACTGCACCGGCTGTCGATTATGCTCTTGGAAACATCCAGTTCCCTCTGAATGGTTTTAGCCTTTTGTTTCATTTGGATCAGCGCATTTTCCATCTCGCAAATCTGACTGCTAGTGTCATTGAATTGATCAATCAGGGAATTAAACTTGAACCCTTCGTCAGTTTGTAAAGACTTTACATGATTTACTTGTTGGATCAAATCAGCTTTTTCTGCTTCCCAATGGGAAAGTTGTTCTAATTGTGACTTTTTCTCATTTACAGTCTTGACATATAGTTCTACGCTTGCTTCTTGATTTTCGCATAGCTGCGGTAATAAAGCCAAAAGAGAAGATCGTATGTTGTTGACTTTGCCACGCTTTCGGTTGCTCAGAACGTCTCCATGGATCTCTACTAGTTGACCAATCAGCTCTCTGAGGTCTTTTTCCTGGCGCGATAAAAATAGTAGCGGGTCGCTGAAGGATAAAACGTTGTCAGAGTCTCCCATTATTGTGGCTTTTGAGTGGGACACGTCTTTTTGGGGAGTTATTTTTTGAGTGATTTGAGAAGTTTTGCTAATTGCGACGAAGTAGTGTAAGCTGAGAAGCAGCTATTCACTCAAAACGTTCCTGCAAGGTGACGCGTTGATTGCTTCTTGACCTGAGTGACAGAGAAAAGAAGGTCTAAAAGTTTGTTACACAGTCTGATGTATTTTTTTTTTTACTATTGTGTCTGAATACCTTCATCTACCGCTCAAGTCATTGAGTTGCGATTTCCAATTGCATTTGAATAATTATCTTTCCTGACAAAACCTGGGATTTTCCCGTCCCACATTATAATAATTGTTCAATGGTCATGTCGACCTCCAGAAGCGGCACTATCTCTTCTGCCATAACAATAAGCCGTCATATCTGCAAACGCAAAATAGTTTGTAAATCTATGAGAGGACCGGCAAGAAGCAGACGTGCGCCTCACTCCTTGCTGTATATGCAAACAAGTCTTTCCGTCAATGACAAGACTCGTTCGTTGTGATAATATCTTGCAATTAAGACCTTTTCATTCTCTCTGATCTCGAAATCGAATCTTTTGCTTCCATATACTTATACTCAGCCTTAAATACAGTGAGGGACTCCATATCGCACGATGTACTACTTTCATTTCTATCTTAACAGGCAAAAGCAGCGGCCAACCTGCTCCTTCAGTCCAGTTATTTCATACTTTCCCGCTGAAAAAGGTCAATGGTTAAAACCCAAATGAAAGCGATATCTGTTCGAGTGACCCTTATTCCGCATCAACAGATACTAATGTCTCATTAAGGTAAGCCTCTTCATTCACGTTTCGCTGTACACCAGCCGTCATTGGTTCCATTCAACAACATGATTTCTACCTCCGCAATCAGGTAATTTTGAATCATATCTGATTGTGACACATGTCAACGAATGTCTTCACCTGAGAGTCTTGCGGGACAAGCTTATTCAAGGGGGTCTCAGACACCTTGGTTTCTTGCTCAATCGCTGACACCAATTTCCTGGGGATCTTGGTCAGGTCTGTCTCTAGACTTGCTGTAAGTCTTATTTTAATTGATATTCGCAAGCCTTTTAATCAGCTGTATTGTGCGGTTGTTCAAGTCCTAATGCTTCACAACGCCCTCTCAACGGAAACCAATACACAGCATACAAAATTCAGGAGTTACGTGTCAGAAAAAATTTGAGTCTAGCTATACAATGATGCTAATCATGTCCCTCAATCCATACTCTTCGTCGCATCCAGACATCAATATCTACGGTGTCCACGGAATATGTCCTCTAGAACATCCTTACATCCGCTTTGAGTTTGCCTAAAAGTCTAGCTCTCAGCTGACGCTTCGTCACAGTAATCATATATTCCCAAAGAGCTATTTTTTGCGACTTGGTATCACGAAGAAGTGAAAACATTGCTTCAAGTAAGGCTGAGTCGAATCTGACTAGACTCCTGCACTCTGGGTAGAGAAATAATTCCACTCTTCTTCTACCGTGAAACTCAGTTATGGGTAGACTATCTTTTTCACTTGATGACCTGTTCTCCACCATAAAAGGCCATTTTTCCGTTGAGACTAAGGGTATTTTCTTTACAACAACTACGGTTGGAAAAACTGCAAAGAGATTGAAAAATGGGATGTGTTTGCAAAGCAGTTCCTCTTGTTGTGTGTTTGCTTCCATGAACTGGCACTTTTACAGCTTGATAAAAATAACAATAGATTCAAGGCGTGATTTTTCCAGCCTCATTACTCAGTTATTAAAAGTGATGTGAATGCCCAAACTGGAGAAATACGCTTTGGCTGAGGCACTCCTCTTAAAGATGTGGCTTCCGGCTGACTCATGCTACTAAAATAGAACCACTGAGTGATGAACCACTTCGCCCTTGAAATCATTCTCGAGAGCCACTAGTCTTCGTCTACTTGCAACGACAATAAACTTGACAATAACTGTCGGGTACCATTGGTTACCCTGCCTACCGTAGGCTATATAGGGCTATAACATACTCCATCTAAGCTTATGCTTAGGTCACCTGAGCTTATATAGTAGCGAATAGACCCTAACAATAATCTCAGTGGAAACAATCTCAAAAAGTCATTACATTAACCTAACCCTCTCACCACATTACAACGATGGAACGGTAAAAGAATTCGACATCTCTGTGAAATCCACAGCAGACTTGAACTCTTCAAAACTCAACTTTCCATCGCCATCCTTATCGTTCTGTTGAAGCGTTTTATCTACAATCTGTTGCAGCTCCTCGTCTTTGAGGTTATTCCCCACCATCATTTTTAAAACCAGAAAAAGCTCGCCATTTGAAATCAGCCCGTCGCGATCGATGTCATAAACCTTGAAGGCAAATTCTAACTTGGCATCGTCTGTAGCTTTGGAACTAAATATAGAAAGTCCCATTATAAACTCTTCAAAATCCACATCCCCACCTCCGTCTTTGTCAAATATATCCATCAAACGAGCAGCCAGTGGGTTTGCTTCAATCCCCGGTATTGAAAGAAACTCGTTTTTTTCTATACTGCCCGAGCTGTCTGTGTCCAGTTTCATAAACCGCTTCCGCAACCGGTCAATCTCCTCTCTGCTGACTAAGAGTTAGAATCACAAACGGCGAAAACTTACAGTTTGTCCCATCCACAAAGGAATCCATCAACTTTGAAGAAGAGGCTCCCATGGTGTAATTGTGGTGTGCGGATGTGCATGATTTTACCTCTATCATTTATAGAGTTATCCTCTGATTCATTCTTTACAGGGTGATGTCATCTTGTGATGATGATCAACTGAGCTCTCAGACGATCTTTTGCTAATAGATTTTTGTGTGATCCTCTGTCGTGAGGGTGCTGACATGATCACTTATGTCAGCGGTATTATGCAAGCATATGCAAGGGGAGAAAATATCAGACTCAACATCTTAGATCCTCATCCTCCGACAGTTTTCGCCTCTTGGTCAGTCAAAAAGTGTCACCTTGCAAATACTTGTTGCATCCATTTTTTTGTAATGCTGAAAAGAATACTTTACTTTTCTGGCTCTTGAATGAGGGTCACACTCTATCTAAAGTTAATTCTCGGTGCAAAGTTTGGTTGATTCAGTGTAGGACCTTGCTTCAAAGTCTAAAGCTACTCTTGGATTATTTCGTATCTTCAACCGGACCCAGGCAAAAAAGACTGTTTTGAATGGCCAAAAAACAATTCTTCAATAAGTTCAGAATACTCTGTCCATCCCGAAACGCGGAGCAGAATGCCCTTAATGGAACCTGATCAGCTAAATTATGCTCCCACGCAAACAACCTTTTTGCCGGAGAAGATATCCCAGCATTCTTCTACCCTTTTCACTTATAGATTTTATCTAAAGAAAACTATAGTAATGCCTCTCACGGTGTGCTCCCATGGTGGCAGAAAGAGTATGCTCAAAGAGGCTTCACCTTATTCCAATTTTCCATCCAGCTGTGATTCTGAGTTTGTTTGTCTTTTTAAATCATTGTTCTGGTTTTGAGCGCCTCCAATTCCTCATATCCATCGAGTCTTTGGAGATGTCTCGTATTGCATGCATAAAATCTTCGTAAATTGATCAGTCGTTTTGTTTTCTTTAACAAAAATGAAATCTTTGTAAGTCGAACTCTCTAATGCTGTCCCTGAAAGGTAAAAAGATTGACCTGGCTCCCGAGTTGGTGGCTGAGTTTGGAAGCATCGGTGCTACCGACGTGACAGAGAAGATTCTCAATGAGATTAAAGCTGTACCCGATTTTAGTGCGATCCTAAGGAAGCACGCCAAAATACAAGCGTGAGAGGGCAGTACCTGAGTGGGCAAGAGCTCTTAAAATAACAGTAGATGATTGGGAAAAGAGCCAGGACCTCCTTCAAAAGCGCAGAAAGATCCGCGAATCTCACCAAGCTACTTATGACGAGATGGCTAGCGAGTTTGGAGAAAAAAGGAAAACCTTGGAGAGGGAATTCAGTAAGGCTAGGCCGTCAGGAGATATTTCGCTGGAACGAATTTGCTCCATTATAGACTTTGATGAATCCTCGTTATCACCTAAGGATTTTTATCTGGCGTTGCTTGAGTGTAAGGAAAATGGGGAAGAGACTAAAGGAAAGCCATTGCTCACAAGAGCAAGAGCTAGGTTGATTGAAATACACAAAAGTGAAATTTCTGAAAAGTCATGAGAGCACTTGTAATATGGCGCTCAACCGCCTGGATCTTCTTCATAAATATGGTGTGAGGATGGTGTGCCTTTTTGTTTACCAATACAAGAACAGCTGAATTGTTGGTAAAGTGCAACCCTGAATTGCCAAACTTCCCGTAGCGGTCAGTTTTTCTTGGCGACGCTCGATAAGAGCAACCCAATATTTTCAGGTGGACTCACCTGCTTGGTTTTGTTGCAATAACGAACGGAACAACATCTCAGACTCTTCCCCAAGTCTGTATGCGAATACAGAAATTGTTTCGGACTTGTCCACAGTACTTTACTATGCAGAGGCAGAGAAGTATGCGATGTTACATTATGGGGACATTCACCACGTCTAAAGCCTTCTTTTGGAGAAAGCTTCAGTCGTTGAGAATCTCCTCATGAAAGTCATCTTACTAAAGGTGTCGCCGTGATCAATTCTTGATTCACCCTTTCGTGCCGCTTTATGTGCCGTTTCCTTGCTGTATAGGAGGGACAACCATCTATGGAGCTTCAGCATCTTGGAGATCTCTCTCCTTGAGCCATTTTCAAATGAGATAGCAGAAGCCAAAGCTTTTCCTTTCAAGTCGAAACCTGCAACGCCAGTCGGAGCTGTAACGGGCCTGAGCTGCAATTCCTTGTTATATCGGATGACATTGATCAGGATTTTCCTGTTACCACACACTCCATCACCTTATACAATTTTTGAGAGCAGTCGGAGGGATTCAGCATGGAAATGAGCGGGTCAATTACTTATTCTCGTCCACTGCCGAGTTGACTGGCAGGACTTTCCAAAGAGACAACCTGGATCGATTGAGGGTGCTGTCTTGACCGTTGCTCTGCAGCAAATCTCCAACTCTACGAAAAGACTTGTATAACCCTGCAGGCAACCGACCGTCACCTAGGTCTTCTCGGACCTAAGGCAGACATAAGGCAGACAGCTGGTTTTTGGTTAGTGAGACCCGCCAAAAGGGCGAAGAGGAGGCAAGTGTAGGACTAGCACTGCCTCTGGCTATACACCTCCTTCTGTGCCGTCTCATTAGCTCTTGAATTGCTTCGTCTGCGGTAGAGTGCCCCTTGTGAAGGGGAGGAATCAGTGAGTTGATCGTGAAAGCGAATAACGCAAACACTGAAAATGCCAGATGCAATAGGAGAAAGAAAAAACAAACAGGTGAAGGAACAGCCAGTGAAGGAAAAACCATTTGAGAATATCTATCATACCGCTGGAAATGCATTCCCTTACATCACTGACGAAAAGCGATCAAAGTTTCAAAGGATCAAAACCAAAAAGGAAATAGTCCCGAGTGCTCATCCTCGCACCTACAGTTTGAATTAACCAAATAAGCGTCACACCAGTTTGGTGAGCTAATCCTTACACCTGCCATGCAGAATTTGGTTTTCTCGCGCATCAACCAAAAAAAGCGTCACCTTGCATGTCGTTTTGAGTGCGCGATGAGAAGTGAGATTCCAATCTGATAAATACCAGACCCCTCCTCTCAGCTCGTCCCAGATTAATCCAATTACATCTCGCCATAGTCCCTGGCAGTCCCTCCAATACCCTCTTCCACAACTGCGCCCTCTTCATCCACTTCCTGCGAGCCGTAGTCAGTCCCCAAACCAGCCCAGTGTCGTGTTTGAAGCATCTCTGCCGAGGTGGAAACCGTGTCCTTGATGGCAACTTGCTGGGCAAACCTTGTTGTCAGGGTGTCACTGGAAGAGACCTCGATTTCCAGATGGTTCAACTGACGGAGCGGCCTTGACGAAACGTACCGACCATTCACAGCGTCAAACTCTGGCTCTGTACTTTGAGAGTGCTCAATATCGTCACCAAGGGCAAGAACATCTTTAAAACCAGTAACCCATTTCCCCGTCCAGGAGACTTCAGGCTGCAATGCCATTTGAAGTTCATAAGGCGTAATAATAGGCTTGTAGTACTCGCCCATCTGATCAACAATTATTCCGCTTTGGCCACACCCGAGAATGACCCACACATCAATAACGTCAAAGTTGGCAAGCTTGGCCACGTTCGGTTTGCCCACTACAAACATGTAGTGTTTCTTGCCTGCGTCTTTGATCCACTTGGCAACGGTATTCAGCAAAGTGCGCGTATTGGCCAAAGACAACGTGTTGACCAGGATACCAATGGTGCATGCCGTTCTCGCAACGTGCATGTACTTGTACCGTTTCATGAGAGAAGGGTAAGGACCCTGCGATACCTGAGCAGTGATGGGATCGAAAACTGTGATGTCACTGAAGCGGGTGCTCAGCTCCAAGAGCCGCGGTGGTTCAGGCATGCTAATGTGGAAGAGTTTATAGTTTTGTAGGTCGTCCTCGCTATCGGAAACCCCGTACACAACCTTATTCACAGCCTTGACGGATGGGAAATCCAAAGGAAAATCCAAAGGGGATGCCCTATCAACAAACTGGTTCTCAGCCAACATGTCGTAGTCAATGTGAGCCACTCTCAGATTGGAAAACTCTCTGCTGAGGGTGGAATATATATCATTCAGATGAAAGTCATATGAACAGTCACTCATGATTACAATTCTTTCCTCTGAAGTAAAAGTTTCCCGGAAACTCTCTACAATTTTGGAGTGATCCAAGTATGGCTGTCCGAAAACATACAAAGCTGGTATTTTGGAAACAGGATTCAAGCAAGAGTCACCAAAGTGAACCACCAAATCAGCATTCACGTGCTCTGCGGCAACTTCGTCTACACAACATGGAGAGTAGGAAGTATCAGCCAGAATCCACACAGTGAGCTGCTCATCTAGATCTTTTTGAATCAGCTGTAAAACAATAGCGGCATCCTGAACAAGGGCGTCTGGAAACTGTAAAGTTGTCCTTTTGTATTTATAATTATCCTCATCATCCTTCTGAGAGATGAAGTCAATGATCTGGCTCACGTTGTAGTATTTGTGCAGTGACTGAAATAAGTTTTTCGAATCCTGTAAGTATGGTCGAGGCTTGACGGCGGATTTCACTTTGTTGTATCGGAAAATGTGCTCATCTTGTGCAGTGGAGAGAGCTGGTGCTATAGACATGGGAAATATTTCATATTTTTTTTTTGAGTGCATGTGACTGAAATGACACTGAATTTGGGGAAATTCAGTAAATACCCAGGAGCCTGACTGAGCCACACAGGCGACAGATGTCGTGTGCATGGAGGTTTGAAGCGGATTCAGTCTCTCATTTGTCTACTTGTAGACTTTTCATCAAAAGGTTAAGTGAGAGTGTATTTCCTAGGCAGTTATAATGTTATTGCAGCTAGGTGACAATTATTAGAAGCTCACAATATGTATTACAGGCGACTCTACGAGAGTATGCGGAATCCCAGCTTTATATACTTCTATATCTAGGCTTACCCGGCCTACTCCGTCTCCTGGTGTATTGTGATAGGAGGACTGCTCAACAATTTCCAAGATGTTTATTGGTACTATTCGGCATCTATTTATAGGTACATGGGATGCATCATTTGATACATCAGCTGATAGCCAAGGATCGTCATATGTTCAAATAAGTAGACTTGACTTCGCTGGGTCTTAGGGAATTATAGAAGAGCCTGACTGTAAGGGTTGGTTGGGGATCTTCTGTATGATGATCTATACGTCTATATATCCAGCTCTTATATACTCTATGTCTTAAGGTAGGGTAAGGGATGAGCCCTATTAGGGCTAGGACCTGACACTGACAAATGTTCTATATAAAAGATTTCTAGAGTTCTTGGGTCAATTAGGTACAGAAAGATGGTTTGATCTGTTATATTCCTCACTAAATGAATCAGGCAGAAGCTTTTCTCATCTTTTATCCATCTGTGAAGCGTAAGCTGAGAAACTATACTTTTAAAAGATAGGTGAGCTCAAATCAGATGTAAGGATGTGCTTAAGGACAGAGTCTGTAGACACTGTCGAGTGGACATTTCGCGACGACACATTCCAGTGGAACCTTACACCATATACAAACGTCTAATCTTTACCAAAAAAAAATCTTCGTCTTCTATTCTGGATGTAATTTAATCTGCCTGAGATGTATAAGTCAATCCACTTTTTTTTCCAAAATCCACCCTCATCGATATGTCATCAGAAACTTTCGTCGCCTTACTTTATCTGGTTCTCCCACTACCCTTTGAATGGCTTTTTTTCTTCTTCTCGGTCTTTACTACGATACTAATGGTCGCAACGATTCCTCCCAGAGCCGACCTCTCCTCTAATACTATCTGCAAACATCAATTATGTCGTTCTGTTTCTCATGTCTTTGCTATGGAGCATAGGCGTCTCCAGAAGCTTGAAGACTTAATTGTCGTGAGAAAAACAAGCTATCTGCTCCAATTTTACTGATGCATTGCTTTCTCTGGATGATTTACCTTGGCCAATTACACCAGGTGAGCTTTCTGCTGCCTGTTCTTGACAAATGTGCGGCCAAATGGTGCATTTCAAAATGTCGAAGGAAAACATCAAATTTCGAAAACACAATAGGACTAGCCTATAAAACTTAGCTCCGCTTCTAAATTTCTACACCACTCGAATCGCTGTAGCAAGACTTTAATCTAATTCAGATCTCGGGACTACTTTCCATTCAAGACTCGTTCAAGTTTGAATCTTACTATTATCTTACCTTTCCATAAGGAAGTACAAGAATAGCATGTTTGAGAGGTGACAGTCGAAATGTCTGATCAGAAAGGTTGATCCGCTGGTTAGTTCTGAGCGCAGAAGTATCAAGATTTAGAACATTTAGATTCACTCAACTTCTCATGCAGCTGTGATATGATGATTTGTATTGAAATGATGGGCTTAAATAGCAGACTTTTATGGGAGTGCACATCTATAGTTGCATTTCTTCCCTACCCACGTCTTGTCGTCTGACAGAAAAAAAAAAAACTAAACAGAATTGAGGCTAGAGCTCAACCTAAACGGAGGCCCCGTCTAATTCATCATTTATCAGCACTCTCACTGGTTTATAAAAATAAAAATTCTACAATATCTACTCCTTACACTTTCCTTACATTTTCCCCCCTTCCTCAGTCCCCCTCACTATCTCCCCTCGTCAGTATCTCACACTTGCGCTTCGCTCCAGTGTTTCGACAGAAATTGAGTGCAAAACAAAAATCATCCACCAACATGTCTCTTCCCCTTGGAATAACGGCAGACATGCATATTCACCTCAGACAAGGGGCCATGGCTGAAATTGTGGCCCCCACTGTGAGAGAAGGAGGTATTTCTGTTGCTTACGTCATGCCCAACTTGACTCCACCAATAACGTCTATAGAACAGGTTACTGAGTATAAGAGGGAACTAGAGCGTCTTGCTCCGAAAACCAACTTTTTCATGACTTTTTATCTTTGTAAGCAGCTTACTCCTCAACTCGTGGAGGATGCTGCCAAAATTGGAGCAATAAGGGGAATTAAATGCTATCCTGCAGGAGTTACCACCAACTCTTCAGCCGGTGTGGATCCTAATGATTTTTCTGATTTTTATCCAATTTTCAAAGTTATGCAAGAAAATAATTTGGTTTTGAATTTGCACGGAGAGAAGCCTTCTACTGAAATCGAAAACGAGGAGGAAATTCATGTTTTGAACGCCGAGCCGAGATTTCTTCCAGCTTTGCAAAGACTGCACGAGGATTTCCCCCATTTAAAAATTGTTCTAGAACATTGCACCACCAAAGCTGCTATTGAGATGGTGGAAAAGATCAATGAGTCTGTAGTTGATAGTAAAGATGTCAAGGTGGCTGCTTCCATTACTGCCCACCATTTGTCTTTGACCATTGACGACTGGGCAGGGAATCCTATCAACTTTTGCAAACCTGTAGCAAAACTGCCTAGCGATAAGTATGCACTGATAAAGGCTGCCACTTCGGGAAAGCCATATTTTTTCTTTGGCTCAGACTCGGCTCCGCATCCTATAACCAGTAAGGCTAGGCACCAGGGTGTGTGTGCGGGTGTTTACACCCAGTCGCATGCGTTGGCGTATCTTGCTGAAGTTTTCGAAGCGAGAGGTAAGTTGGAGGCTTTGAAATCGTTTGTCTCGGACTTTCCTCTGGGTTTTTATGAGATTGCTGATTTGAAGAATAGAGATATTGTCACTTTGATGAGAAGGGAGAATAAAGTGCCGGAGTTTATTACAGAGGGAGATATTTCCATTGCACCGTTTAAAGCGGGTGAGACTTTGCAATGGACTCCTGTGTGGAGTGAGCACTGAAGCGAACACTGAAGCGAAGCGGAAGTGTGAGATGAAAGTGTGAGATGAAGTAAGATAAAATGGGATGAAGCAAGATGAAGTAAGATGAAGTAAGATGAAGTAAGATGAAGTAAGATGAAGTAAGATGAAGTAAGATGAAGTAAGATGAAGTAAGATGAAGTAAGATGAAGTAAGATGAAGTAAGATGAAGATGAAGTAAGATGCAAGTGGTATGGAAGTAGGATGGAAGCAGTTCATGGTGAGAAAACTTCTGATCCGCTCCCTGTCTTTGCCTCAAGTTGGTATCAGTCGGTTGAATTCCTTTGAGTTATTTTTCAGAGACATTGCCAATTCTAGCAATATTGTTCGAGGTAAGGAAGTTAGTCATAGTCTCAAACAAATGGAAGTAGACCCTGATCTGCTGACATCGGGAGGAGTCGAAGGTGAAGTCCCAAGAGTTACACCGAGGTAAAGAAGAGATTCCTTTTGTAGATAGAACTTGGTCACAAAATACAGAGGTTCATCTCTCTAGGCTCCTTGAATCTTTGATGTACGGCTTTAATGGTGAACTTCTGCTACTTCATATTCCTGTAACTATTTCAATTACAGCGAATGATTTGCCAAACTGAATTTTCAGGGCATCTATCTGGGAAAAAATACGTGTATTGTACACAATATAGTCCCAAACGTCGGCCTGGAATACATAGGATGAGCTCCTATTTATATTCCAATCTGTCATAACGTGTCAATAGTAGACACGGGATGATATATATGCTATATATAGATACATCTCACAGAAAGAGAATGACTCCTGAAGACAGAGAGCTCAAGGGGGCCTCATTGTAGATGAAGATCTGTTAGCTACTCATATGGCTCTTCATCCTAGAACTTTCACCGTATTTATATAGACACTGCGCTCATGTGACCAACAATGTAGATATGACTAATGT
>JAKTTA010000426.1:0-13034 GCA_030580415.1 Citeromyces nyonsensis
TTTTTTTTTTTTTTTTTTTTTTTTTTTCCTCATTATGAACCAGGTCCGGGTTTCAAGCTTTAACGAGGACCCCTCAGTGGTTTTGGGGTCCTTCTTTAATGGATTCAATGTGCAGCCGGACTCAAAATTTGATGTTTTCCAGAATCGTCAAAATAAGGAGTCTTTTATTCTTCACGGAGAGAGTGATGCTTTGGATTACGACGGATCAACGCTGGATGACGATGAAAATAGCTACTGTGTCGGCGTTTATGATCCAGTAAACAAATCTGTGGATATATATAAAGCTCCTCTTTGTGTCTCACGTGTCACATCGAAAGAAAAGCGAAAATTAGAAGGCCCAAGCGTTCAGCAGCTAGATGTGCGCCAAAATGTGCAAAGGAATGCTCTGGGTCAAGCTTTTGGTACCAAGAAAGCTAAGAAGGCGATCGCTGATGTCGAGAGAAACAGAGTTGATGCAGGCAAACTCGAACATGCAGAGATGGATATCGTTGACAATATCAAATCGGCCACATCCAGTTTGGATGCTGGCTTGAAAATGGAGCAGCTTGACGTGAAACACCGTCCGGTACCCAATTTCAATGCCGATGCTACTAGAGTGGAAGAAATATATCCTATCCAGAATATAATACCTCTCAAAGAGCTTCAACTCATTCGCCTGGATGCTTTGTACGGTGAAGTCGAACCAAAGAAACAACTAGAGCTGTTGCCGTACACCCATTCCTCCTACATTTCCAAGCATTTGGAGGGCATTTCTCAGGAAACCTTCAAGAGGAACGAGAAGCTATTGTGGTTGTATTATTTGTCACTTTTGATCGGAGTTTATGCTAATAGGAGATGCCACAATAAGCTGAAGTTGATGGAGTCACTGAATGGCGTTCCAGAGATTCTACTCGATTATATACTCACCCATTTCACCATAGTGAAGCCCGGCCAATTCGGTAGATCAAAAGAGCGTGGATTTTTGGTCGACCCCCACAGTGAGTCAAAATTGTTGTGCTTCATTCTAGCATTGATGCTGCACTTGGATTCTTTTATGCTTCCGGTGACCCCTCTAGCCCACGAGCTTTCTCTCAAACCGAGCAGATTGGCAGACTTGCTCAAGACTTTGGGCTGTAGTGTCAAACCTGCTTCAGCTGCTCAGGCTGATATTTTAGGAATTCCAAAGGCTGGAATTCAAAATCACAAGATTGCTTCGCTTAAGGTGCCTTTCAAGGTACCTGAGATGACGAGAAGAAAAAGAAAAGGAGGAAGGTCATAATTTTTCCAAGTATTTATATATTGATAAAGGTTCTCACTCCTCTTAGACAAATGGTGTCACTCATAGTGCACGATGATGTATCATATTGGTTCTTCATTTTGGTGCTTGTCCTAGACAATTAATTGATACAGTGTCAACCTCCGAGACGTTCGAGGCTGATTATAGAATTCCTGAAAAAAGATATGTTTTTTCCTGTTCAGTGTTCAGGTAAGGTTTTCACTTGTCTCACACCACTTGATGCCCTAAGCATTTCCAGTATGTGTGTTTTCGACGGGAGAGGTGAGCCTTCGAAAGGACTTTCGGTTGAGATGCTCCATGCGTATCATCTCCCCCTCTCTTAGCAATGCAAATCCAGCACCTTGATGAGGAAGCAATACCTGAAACCCTTTGTTTTGTTTTATCGAGAGTGATGCGAGAAGCAAAGCAGCACAAAGTGGCGAAGCTACTTTCATAGATTGTCAATAACTTTGTCTCCCGATCTAGAGACAGTGTTTGAAATACTTGAGCATGGGTGCATCGGAAGACATTACCTGTGAGGCTCCACACTGTTGAAATAAGCCCCATTCTGAGAGCAAAAGTGGCTGAATGGCTTTTTGCGCCAATAAGCCGAAGCTCTCGATGAGGCGAGAAACAAACGTCAATATAACTTTTGCTTGAGGTATTTTGTAGGGCTTTAGGCAAGACACTATGATGTTGTGGATCTAATCTCGGTATCGCATACCTAGATCCTCACGGTTGATTCGTGAAGAGTTGACAAATACACGTGTAAGTTGTGCTAATTGGCTGTACTAAGCTAGCTGGAGCAAGATTCTATCTATACTCCGATTGAAATCATCCGAGGAATCACCTGGTCATCTGCAAGCGTCGGCTTTCCTAGGAATATCTTACGATATTCCAATGTGGTGTAATGATGTCTTATTATCGTATTATCGTGGATAATCCGACATATTTAACGACCCCTTCTCAGCTATACGGATCAGCCGATGGGCCAGATTCTGTATGTTTTGAGTTCTTCTCCTTATCGAGTTTCTAAATATACATCTGAACTTCCATTTTGCTCGCTTTGTCTATTTTCTCAGATATCTCACACTTTGATTTCAAGACTCGCCAAATTTACTGAATGGCTATAAACCTTTGTGCGGGCATGAGCGTCCTCTTTGATGAGCATCTGGTTATCATGAGCCACGAGTTGAGGGGCAAGGACAGACAGCGACTCCTTGTGACACGAATGCGGTACTCAGGGAAGGCACACAACAACCCAATCGACAGCTTATAAATTTGATTACCATCATATATTCTCTATAGATAAGCTCTTCAAAAGAGAAACGAACCTCATTGGTCTTCAATCGGACGACGTTATGTCGAGCCGTATACAGTTTAGTAGTAACTCTATTGTCCAATTACATATCGTATATACGCAGCTGTAGGCAACAAAGCTCTTGAAAACACAGCTTTTCCGTGTGCTTATTCTCGTGACAAAACATGTGGCCCATGTGATGGGAATCCTTCTGATAACTAGTTTGGACTAGTTTGGTTGCAAAGAAAAACCGAGCCATGATTCAAACAAGCATTACATGTTGATTTGGCAGAAAGCCCAATACATTTCAAGTCATCACGGATATTTCTGAACTGCCGCTTTATCAATCAATTAAGCGAGACGATGAGGTAGCCGTCAAAACTGAAGGTAGAGGCCCTCACGTAAAAGCTGCTGAAACTGTTGTTGGAATGTTTTCATTTCTTCAAACCTAGTCCTGTCATGTAAGGAGCTCGCAGACCGAAAATCATAAGTGGGGACGGTAGACGAAAAGGAAGAGTAGTAGGCAAGCGGTCTAGCCGACTTCTCCAATGGACGTCCCCATATGTAGAGAGGCGAGGACGGCAAGGTGGGTGGTTTACCCACATAGCAGTGCTTGTTGATGAAATCGTCGTCAGAAAGACTTTTCTGAGCTCTGACCTTCTTGGGCTTTCTTTTGCTCACCTTCTTCGGCGCTTTGATCTGGGAGTTGTAAGAGTCGCACTGAATGGTGGAGAAGCTCATTGCGGTCTTTCCACAAAATTCTGCTCTATTTATATCTTCCTGCAAGGTCCTGCAGGATGGCTTATCGGGTCGAGGAGCTTGCTTATTTGGGTTGTTCTAGATGCATAGTGTACAATGCAAGCAACAAAGCTACCTAATTTAATACACCCTGCATGGAGGCGCCTGCATGATCATGCCGGGTGTATTTTGCACACCACTCTGAGTTGTAAACATCAAAGATCGCAGTTCTTTTGTCTTTCTTGACAAGACAACTCTCCACAATTCTTTTGGCCATGTGCCAATTATCATCCTTCTTAGAGTCCTCCGCTATGGTTTCCCAGCTCCAATCTATAAGTGCGATTTTATGCGTGGGTTTCATTCTAGCCCGCCGTGCAGCGGATACATGCTGATTACGCTGATTGGGATCAAAAGGCAGCTTTCCCTCCATAAGCCCATACAATAATACTCCCAATGCCCATACATCAGACTGTCGACCATCGTAGGGCACCCCCATAAGCAGCTCAGGTGACACATAATCTTCCGAGCCGCATCTCGTAGTTAGTAAAGGGTTTTCCGGATCGATCTCTCTTGCAAGTCCTAAATCCGAAAGAACAACCAAGGGACTTGTCTTCATGCTTTCATCAGACATGCTGCAGATCCGTTGAGGCGAGCATTTCAACAAAACATTTTCCAGTTTAATATCCCTGTGCACAATGTTCCGGCTGTGTAAATGTTGCACAGCAGCCACGATATCGGAAAAGATTTTTCGCGTCTTCTCAGATGTGATGTGTGGTTTATAATGCGACATAAAATCGTACAGATCACCCCCTTCACAGTAAGGCATCACCATGACTACTTGCTGTTGCTCCACTCTGCAAGACAGAAGTTCAATGACATTCGGGTGTGATATCTTACTTAAGAGTTCGATTTCTCGCACGGCTGAGCTCTCTACGCGCGATCGCAAGTTTGAATCTTCAAGAGGGTACATAGTGTCTTTAACGGCTACATCGTTTCCCTTTTCGTCCACTGCTAAGTAGACAACGCTGAAAGAGCCTCTACCGATTTCTGACAGCGCTTTTGACACGTGCTTATCTCCTTTGGAAAAGGTGTAATATGTCTTTTCTGGAATGCTCACAAATGGAGTCTTTTCGACCGATGTTGGGGGCACAACGTCTCCAGCTGACGGTACTCTCTTTGCAGAGATACCAAGCCCCCCGGTATCTGGTCTCATTTCCGAAATCACACGATTAGCGGATGATTTGGCAGGGGATATTCCCCCATATCGTTTCGGGGACCTTGCAGCATGAAACCTTGATTCCGGAGCTACAAGCGGCGAAGGCAGGTGCAAAATCTCCTGAAATGTGGGAGAGTGCGGCTCAATGCATTGTTTTTCTGTAGGAACTGTCACTTTGACACCCCAATCTCGAGCCTCATGCTTGGCGAGAAACTGGAATGGTTTATCCATTGAGCGGGTGTGAGGGTGTGACTTGCTTAAGCGAATGGATTCGATTATTTGTTTTCGAGCAGAAAAAATTAGGTCTAAATCTAAAAGTTCTGCAGGGGAATATTCCTCAAAGTGATATGCAAATTTATCTTGTCAAGGAAGTACACTGTCTACGCCTCAGGGAAGTGATGTATTGATAAGTTGACAAGCCGCTGATATCTAGCTTTATATATCGTGAGGAAAGCAGCAGCCTAGCAGAATATGATTGTTAATTTGATCGGTTAATCTCGAGTCTTCAAAGTTTTAGATTAAGCTTATCAGTATCATCATATCTCGAGGACGGAAGGCTCTTAATCACCTGTCCTTAATCTGCTGATAATTTCCCTACTATCTCCTGCCATTCGTCTTATTCGGAATGACCTGTAAACATCGCAATCTTCATGAAGGCACAGCTGTGATTACTGAGCTTAATCAAGCTGGAACCCCAGTTTTTTGTAAAAATAAGTTGGTGAATGAAGTTGATCTCTCCCATGTGCTATATTTCTTCTACAGCCAATGTTCGCACAATTATAGTGAAAAGTCGAACAGCATTGCTGAGAATTCTTTGCTAGAAAGACAAAAAAAGAGAGAGCAGCCATCCATGGAAAGCAGAACGCATTAGTTATAATCAGCAGAGGAGCATGGCTCAGGGCAAAACCCAAAGCGATGTAAGTCATATATTCGACAAATTTTTGGGTGTAATCAGCCGCAGATGAAGCAAGTGGACAGAATAATCAACAAAGGTTTACTTGAGCTGCCAGGTAAGCGGAAGTGTGTCAAGATTATTACTCTGGAGCTTTAGCAAATGGTGTACGGATTCAAAAATCGGAATGGAAGTCACCAATCTCCAACCACCAGAGTTACCTCATGTTGATGCCAGCACGATTCCCCTCTCTGAGGCTCTTGCTAAGTATTGCCATCACACTTACAACCAGCTGCAGCAACTTATAGCAACCCTGGGTAATGAAAGTGAGTCTGACATGGAAAAGAAAAAAAGGCTCTTGGATTCGTTGGTGATTATCCGCGAAGACTTTGTCAAGCTCTATGTAATAGCAAAATGGTCTAGAAGTGCCAAGAGCATATCGACGCTGGTCGATCTGTTCGCGTCTTTGAGGGGTCAGAATGAAATGTACTCTTTCACAATTCGGGAATTCATGGGTATAAATTTCAGTCTTGCCAACTCCAAAATTCCGAATCCCGACATTTCAACCGCTCTAGAGGTCTTGGTCAAGTCCCGACCACTTCTAAATTCATATGGCTTCATTTCTGCATCCCCTCTCACCAATCAGTGTATCCTCAACACGATACGAGAGATCAACGTGGCACTAGCTACAAGACTTGCATTATCAGATAATTTGCCCGACAAATTCCTTCGATACACTATTAAAAATGGGAGGGCTATTTTTAACATCGAGAAAGAGTTCGAAACAAGCATATCCTTGGCAGACACAGCGTCAGAAAGTGCTCCGTTCTTTTTCGTAGATTTCAAGTTTGGCTTTTCCGCCCGCGATAATTGCTTGACGGGAACCCCATCGGCTTTGCCCGAAGAAGCCCGCCTGTGGTTGGAGGCAAGATGCAACACAGTGCTCTCCACAAACGACTTGGATTCGCTTTACAAGACGCTATCGCAGTTTGCAGTTACTTACAAGCTGTACCTGATTCACCGGCAGCTGATTGCTATGCGGCGAGGTATATGGAAGGGGAATCTTACTCACACCTACTCTGCCGAAAAGTGCTGCATTAACATCAACTACTGGACAAAGCGAGCAACAAGCCCTCTAATCCAGATTGGTTTAAATAAACTAGGAAGAATATGTTTCCGTTGGATAAAGAATGGTACACTGATGGACGTGGACCCAAGTTGTCTCCACAACGAAAAAGGAGATATAAGCATTGAAGCTTTGTTGCAGAAAATAACCTCTATCCATGTGGAGATGAACATTACCAAGATAAAAGCTTATCTTAAAGGGAAAAACTTTGTCGCCGGTTCGACTCACAATAGTCTCATTCTTTCACTGAGCTACAATAAGTCTGCTGTCTATCAGATAAATGCCTTATCTGGGGAAGCCTACTTTCAGAACCCTACGCCAGTGATGAGTTCTCTGGTAAGACAGATCAATGCTGATCCCACACAAACAGCAGCCAAGCTTCTTTCGCTAAGAGTAGAGACACAAACTAAAGAAATAACTGGTCTTCTGACCGCTACAGGCTGGGTGATGAACAATTTGATTCACCTTTCGTCAGCAGAAATTTCCAAGCTTTGCACAAGTGTCCCGCACCAAGTTCGTTTCTTCAGAAGAAAGGAATGGCCGACAGACTGGTTTTTCGTTGTTGTGGTGAGCCTTAAGATCCAATGCTGGGCAGCTCGTATTGTGCCAACCCTGGGCCACTGGATTTTAGAATGGAGTGATTCTTTGAAGTCTATGACCCGCATTGCGTATAGCGATATTTCCTCACTCGCAAACAACTGTGTGGCCAAGCTGTTGAGCCAAGTTGTGATAAACGAACTGGAGTCGCGTGGATCGAAACTGCTCGTGCTGGATCCGTCGAAAGTTGAGGGTCTTCCCATCACCGTAGAAGCTACGAACTCTGCTTATCTGGTTGTTGACAATAGGACCTTGACACAGATTCCCTCATGTGCTTCTTCTATATTTATCATCACCAGACTTTTGGAGAATGCCAGCTTCTCCATTCAACTGATGGGTAAAGTTGAATGTCCTGGGCTATCAGTCTTTCATAACGACGAGAGCTCATCTCTTACGGTGAACCCAGAGACAGGAGAGTTCAGTATAGAGTGTGTTAAAGAGGACGTGAACCTCCTGGGACTAGTCCTACTCACTACTCAGAAGTTTACCGATATTATTTCTGCATTGCACTGTTTAGCTCAGGATGTGTCGGTGAAGGTGCTGTACGTATCCATGGAAAGGCTCGAGCTACAGTATGGCGTTTCTGAGAATGTAGTTTTCGACTGGGGACAAGAGTCGATGACCTTGCGACTTTCACCAACAAGCCCGCATCTGCCCTACTTGACACATCTCACGAAGCTGTTGAGCTATCGGGAGGCGAAGTTGAGTGAAAAAGTATACAGTGTGGTGACACTTCTAAAGCGCACTCTACCCTTGGTGTCTGTGTTGCGACAAATTGAAGAGACTCCTGTAAATAATCCGTTGCATTGGCAAATTGTTCCGTACGGAGTCACAAAAGCCACAATTATGTATACTGGTGCGCCGTCATCGCAGAAGGCTCAGCTCGCTACACCTGGACAGTCGCCTCACTCGAATAAAACTCCACAGCGGACGCGTGTAAGACTCAATGTTGAGCTGCGGAGAAAGCCCGGCATGGAGCTGTCGGACAATGGTGTGCTGTTTTTTGTGTGGGAAAGTTCAGGCTCGCTCAAATCCCTTCTACAAAATACCAACACTGAGGGCTGCGTATTTTTAGGCAGTGGCGTTGCTTGCAGCGTGGATGTAGTTTCCAGAGTACTTACGGCTGCTCACGCAAGGGTGGTGGAAAATATGAGAGGTTAGACCATGGAGGGGTTTGAATTGCCCCTCGGTTCAATTATGTTATAGATTTTTTTTCCAGTAATGAATGACTCTGGAAAGACGAAGAAAAGACTCAAGACAATTGAATCATCAAAGACCGAAATATTTTAAATCGTCACAATATTCTGCTTCACCCTTTTTGAGGCCGGGACTCATCGCCCACATCTGTTTGATACTAAAAACAACCTCCAGACCGCTATCTTTGTTGTCAGCTTTTCTCATATACCTAAAAGTACGTTAATATGCGATATACGCAAGTGATTTATCGGACTCAAGGAAAGATAGCTCAAGTCCGAGGAGAAGTTGCTAAAGAAAAGGCAGGCTCCAGGCATCACACCTCATCTCTATACAACATTCGAGGTTTCATCATCCTGGTTGTCACGTTATCTCAGTATAAATGACAATGCTCTGGCTGGTTCAATGATGAAAGCTTGAAGGCTCCTTTTGAAGTGAATCTTAAAAGAGGAAACTCCTGCAGAGAAAACGCCTTACAAAATATTCTCTACGGTGACAGCAAAGCGATTCATCCTGCTGTGAAAAATGTCAATTCAGTCATGTCTCGTATAATTAAAGTAGGAGGTAAAACTAAACTTGATTGGAAAGTTCACATCTCTGTCAAAATAAAACGGTCGTGCATTAACCAGATCCAGAGACAGGTTAGTGAGTGTTTACTTTTTTATTTGAGGTACACACATGGTTGACGTTCCCATCAACAAATCACCAGAGACTCCTACATTAAGCGAAACTACAATCTCGGGCGTAGGGTTCTCGAGCTTGAAGATCAATGGGTCTCCTTCTCTGCAAAGCACACCATCATGTAGGCCGAGAAGCGAACCGCTCAAATCAATAGAGGAGATTATGGCACAAAGCAGATTCTCACAGAAACTTTCAGGCACCGTTTTCGGGGAACTTGATAGCAGAACTCAATCAGTAATCAAACGTCTACCGCCGCCATCGGAAAGGAGGAATTTGGCGCCTAACAAAAGGTTCTCTGGGGCACATCGCTCACGTTTTCAAAGGATGGAGTCTATAGCGAGTCACTATGCGGCAGCGCGAAAAGAGGATCTTCCACAGGAAACGATACAGAAGAAGAGGAAAACTTTGACGGGAATGCAGCGGACAAAACTCACACGAGAGGAACCATCAATGTCTCGATCCAAGAAGGAGCATGATTTAAATGGCATCATCAACCCACTACCGCGTTTCGCTCAGCCAACAGCTTCTTCACTGAAGAAACACCAGCCCGCAGTGCCTAAATCAAGACTTCCTGTCAGTCAACAAAAGTCAACTGCTGATCAACAAAAACCGAGGCTGGTGTCTCAGCGTCTCAAACCCCACTCATCATCCCTAAACACATCCTCCATACCCAGATCGAAAACAACCACAAACCTTCAGAAACCCTCCAATATACCGCGATCAACCACTTTTAGCATTCCCAAGACTCGGCCCCCCTGGAGATGATCAGAAAAAGTCAAGTTCGTCACACAAGCTGAGGCTCAACTTGTATGTCAACACCAATCCGTCAGTATAGACTAAATAAATCAAATAGACCGGATAATCCTGCCCACTGCTAGCCTTCTTGGCTGATATGCCGCTTATGGTGCGGTACCCGCTTTCGCTTAGCAAGAGTCTGGAGATGTTAGGGAAGCAGTACTCTTGTCTAAATGCAAAGCAACCCCTGTGCTTGGTGAGCCGCATCAATGAAGCCATGCCGATTTGTGAAACTACGATTACAGCCTGGAGCTCTGGAATAACCTGAATCATGGATATCCGATTGGAAAAGTTGATCTCCTCGTGTAATATCAAGGGACAGAAAATTTTCCCATCCGTGACTGCATTCTCTAAGAGCTTATCGGTACCGAACAATCCCATTTTACTATTCGTCGTCACAATGATTTTTTTGCCGCAGAGAGTTGCTATACTCTCCCAATAGCGTTTCCCATTCACCGATGTATGCTTCTTTTCTCTGCGATTACAGTACTCTACATAAGCTTTGCGTATCCGTCTAGTCTGGTCATTGAATTCACGTAACGGAAGACCATTCCTAAAAGTTGAACCATGCTTGATCACAGGAACGGTAAATGTCTCAAACTTTGAAGCTATTCCAAGGTCGTTAGAGAAACAAGGATCTGACTCGCCGTCAAGAGTGCCACTTTTTAGCAACAGCTGGTCCGCCAAGTCCGCTGGGAATGGAGCTCCTGTCAAAGCATCGAAGGAGATAACCTCCTTGAACCACTCCGGCTCAACCAGCCTCGCGGTCCACACATCTTCGCCTAGCACGCTTCTGGCAATAACCACGAACGGGGTAAAAGTGGTTCCTGTTAGTGTGGTTTCAAATAAAATGAGCTCTCCCGAAATAGACACAGCTGATATATGAACCACTATTTCCGACTCACCCTGGGTATCTATGAAAGCCACGTCAGGAACATTGTGTAGCAGCTGGTGAGAGGTGATACGGTGTATCCCATTCAGCAGGCGGAAAAGAGTTATACACTGAGAGTTGTCGGAGACTGTCACAAGCGAGTACTTATCACAGAAATCCACACCCCAAGCGGACGAGTTCACTCTCAGAATGTGCTCTGGCGTTGTGTTGTTTTCAAGGATGCTGTTTAGGTAAAACAGTAGAACGCGCCCATCGTCACAACACACTGCCAAGCTCTCTTTGGCATTTAAAACTCCAATGTTTATGTAGTTTATCGTGTGTGGGAAGTATGGACGAGTGGCAGAGTCTACATCTTGCTGAGTAGTCAAAGACGGGCGGGTATCAAATTTCATGGAAGGAAGGGAGCAGGGTTGACCAAAAACGTCAAAGGGGAATACAAGAATACAAGAGCGCACGGCCAAAATCAAGTGGTTGCCGCCTACAGCACAGAGATTGTTCTTATACCTGTGGCCGTTTTCTACCTTCAACGTGTTGTGACCAACATAGGCACACGATAGTGCATCATCGAATCTGTCGGCAGGTTGGGGAGAAACGGCCCACTCCAATTTCTCAGGGTGGCACTGAGTCGACTGAGACAGCTGCCTATGACTGTGAGCACGGCTTGTTTCCTCTGCTGTATGAGACTGCCAGTGTTCAAAGAAATCGATTGGACTCACAGGTAAAATGCCGCCATCGTATGTGGATCTTGATTCCGCGGGCAGCGCCTCCAGCGGATGATTGCGGTACACGAATCCCCGATCAAATTTAGCCTCGGTGTCGTGAATTGTTCGAGAGCCTTCGGCGCCGAATGCAAGCGCGTTCTCTTGATAAAACAAGTCCGGGTCCTCTGGAATACTGAAGGAGTCATCCGAAGGGGAATCCAAATCTTCTATCACCCTTTCTGTGCTCGATAGAGACTCCTTTTTTATTCCGCTGCACCATAAGTACTTCTCAAACCGTTGCAAGGTGAGACTCATCCCGCATATACAGATAAGTCTCAGATAAGAGATTATAGAAAATGGTGTAGGGGTGTTTATGGTATGGTTGACTAGCTTGGCCAAATTAGCTAGGCTGTAATAGAAACAGCATTTAACCTCAGATTGATGGCTTACGCTCACTGTGCTAAAAACACTCTTGAGAAGGTATGCTGATCGGGGCATAAAGGGCCTGAGAGAGAAGTGCATATCAACTCTCCAGACAAAGTGAACAACCGACTTCAAGTATTTAATTGAATTTTTTTCCGGAGCTTGGACCCCGAGGAAAACGTCGCTCATAAGAGAGTTCAGCTTGAAAATAGTTCAATACCTCTCTCAGGTCGAAAGGAGAATTGAATGTCCGATTTACCCTATTCTACGGTACCATATAACATATGACTTGAAAAGATGTTGAAATCAAGAAATGGGATAACTGAGAGAACATAAAGAAGACAGAAACTGCAATCGCTTTCTCAGATAGAGCATCGATTGGTATTGTTTGTCATTCCTTTGACTGTTACTCTCAAGAAAACAAGAAATTGAAGGCCATGCCAGCAAAAATGCATGACTCATCCTTACATAAGTCATTCACCGGCCCATGAGAGGTGCTTAACTAGATCCAGTCGGTTTGGCTAGTCTGTTCTTTTAGGCGGTCCTCTGGAAGTGAAGATGTATGCATTTCAAGGCGCCTCCAACTGCAGCTTGCAGGATGTCATTTCGTAGAATCACAAATCTTTTGAACCTGGATTCAAGAATTTACAAGAAGAAGAATAAAGAAAAGGAAGAAGAAGAAATTTGAACAAACAATCAATTATTAAAAAAAAATCACCTGCTATCAGGACCGACTGCGGCCACCTCAAGAGTTCGCGAGACCTCTCAAAGCGCCGCAGATACCAGCACTAATATCTGGCTTAGATCTTTTTGATCCCAGGAAACAACCTCCAGAGCGCTCGCGATCACTCCTTTGGATGCTCCCAGTCACATACTTGACCTGAGCTCAGATTTTATTCCTTGTGGAACAATTTCAACATTGCAGAAAATCTCAGGGAGAGAATTTCCCATGTCATCCTTCATGAATTTCGTCGTCAGTGAGAGAGCGCAATTGGGGACTTGCGGTTCTCTCGATCCGAGTTAAGCGGCGGTGAGGTTGAATTGGGGACTTCAAGCTCACTTTCCAAATTGTACAGTCTTTGAGTACTTCAATTGGGAGTTGAAATACCTTTCTTTTGGGCAGTAGCTGCGTTTTGAGAACCCTTGGGGGGAGGGTCTCCTCATTTGATTTAAAGTTGGCAAAGTTCACGGGATGTGAAAAAGCATCAGGTTTATGCTAGATAT
>JAKTTA010000427.1:0-12934 GCA_030580415.1 Citeromyces nyonsensis
CGAGAATGAGCCTGTTTTAGAAAGTATTAGAAAGAATCAATTGAGGCGTTACTATGGACTGATGGATGATGAGTGGTAGAGTTGTATAGTGAAGAGAAACATTATTTCAAAGGTTTGAAGGTGCGATTCGCGAAAAAAAATATTTGATGCCTTCAGCCAGATTCGAACTGACGATCTCCTCATTACTAGTGAGGTGCCTTACCAACTTGGCCATAAAGGCTTGGATGATGTGCGGGCGACTCGCTTCTTTATGTTGCCAACAAATACGAGCCGAAAAAGTCCAAAAATGGAGCTTTTTATTGTGGGTGATATTTTTTCAGATGTGTAAGCATCAATATTTAGTCGTCCATGTGATCTATTGAAGTACCTTGTATATGTGTTTATATAATGGAACTTGTATGTGAAAAAAGAAAAGTCCAAAAGTTTTCAAAAAGGAAAACTCACTAAAAAAATACCCTACTAGCCGAATTTCTTACATCATGATTCCGTACACAACTGAAGGTGATTTATCAATTTAATCGATTTGTCTTTTCACTCTCTCGTTAATACGTTTATAGGAATAATATGCACACAAAATAGTCCCTAATACCGGCCTGGAATACATATTAAGGTTGCAGTCTGTCAGAAGGTGTCCATAGGAGACAAGGGATGATATATATGCTTTATATAGATACATTTCACCACCATGTGTCTAGGAAAAATACGTGTATTGTACACAATATAGTCCCAAATGCCGGCCTGAAATACATAGGATGAGATCCTATTTATATTCCAGTCTGTCATAACGTGTCAATAGTAGACGAGGGATCTTTATATAGATGTCTTTCCTTCGTTTTCACACCGTCCTTCCCCTTTCCTGAATTTTTTTTTTCTGCCCTTACAACGGTTCTAATGGTCGTACCGATTGATCCCAAAGCAAATCTTGCTTTTGTTGTTCTTTCTCATCCACAATCATCTGGGACTATCGCTTATGTTTCTGCTGAGGAATACAGGCTTATTCAAAGTCTGGAGACTTCAGGTCAGGAAAAATAAGAATCTGCCCTGCCATCCCAGACCTCTGAGCCACCTGATTCTAATGTTGAAAACGAAGCACCTTTGTGGGAGACATTAGTTAGCTGTCCTTGGATCGATGACTCGAAGTTCCCGTCTGCTTCAAGATCGACGGACTGCTCGAGCGAGTGATCTGTCAATTCCCCATACAAGAGTACAGCTAGCAAATGAGCAGCTCACATCACTTGTCCACTGCTCTCGTTATCCCTGAACGGCTTCATCCTCTTCGCCTCAGTTACTCCTTCTTCCTCTTACCACCATTTCTGTTCCTCCTCCTTCCCACCCCCACCTATCCTGAGGACTAATTTTCTGGCCACCAAGGCACTAGTATTCACCAGATCGCTGCGATCTGATCTATGATCTTGCGATCTAGATCAAAAGATCAGATCACAAAAATTGGTCAGCGATCTAAGATCATTTGATCTAGATCAAAAATTTCACAGAGCGATCTATGATCTAAGCGATCTAGATCGGTTTTTTGGGGTTGCGATCTAGATCAAAAAGATCATTTTCTATATAATTATAGAATATAAAGCCACATATATCTTTATGTGACTACATTGAAAGAGCTGCATAATTTCATGCACCATTTTATGGTAGGTTTTTTGACAGAGACGAATCTACTGATCAAAACACGACATCCATAGATGCCAGTGATATGCTCTCTTTGTCATATAGTTCTCAAAGCCACGAAAGGAATGGCGATCTAAAGAAGTTCCTTTCTCAGCTGATAGACGTGACCTTCAAAACTCCTACGGAATGGTGGAGTGCTAACGGCTACGAATTTCCGGCTTTACACAAACTTGCCAAGGAGTTGGTCGGACTTCCATGTAGTAGTAGTTGTATCCAAGAAAAGCTACCTACTTTCAGACGAGTCCATAAAGCAAACCTTGATTTGTCGAGACTACCTAATATGTAAAGGAAAAGGACTAAAATATATTGAATAAACACTTGATTTTTATTGAAATGGAATTAATTAGTTTTTAAGAACCCAAGAATACCTGTGTGATGCGTGGTTCCTGCATGATGCATGCATAAATTTTTGGGGATAATGATCTAAGCGATCTATGATCTAGATCGCGAAGTAGAACGCATAGATCATAAATTTAGAGCTGCGATCTAAGATCATTTGATCTAGATGAAAAATTTCACAGAGCGATCTATGATCTAACGATCTAGATCGTTTTTTGGAGGTCGCGATCTAGATCGCGATCTTGGTGAATACTACAAAGCACTGCTTTACAGGTTTTTTTCGCAAAGCCTGGGATGTCTGCTTGGCATTTCCAGTTTTGAAATTGGAACGCTTAAGGGAATGAAGCTCTGGAAAAGAGGATAATGCTGACCCTGGTGATTTAAGTGAAAAGTTTCGAGGTCGTCAAGAGGTTAAAGCTACACCAAGTTTACGACCTCTTCCTTAAATCATTCAGATTACGAACGGTCACGATTAACTGAAATACTACGGGCATCCGTTCGAGTTCATGCACCAACCTTCCACTTTAGACCTCAACTTCCTCGCGTGCCCGAACAATCCGGACTGTTAGTTGTCAGAGAAACTAAACTGAATTTCGTTGGCGGGAAATTTCCAAGGATTCTATGCTTTGACTGGGTTAGTAGTGAGAATTTTGCAATCCTCTAACCCCACTGTTCCCTATTGACAACGCCGGGGTTTCAAGACTGCTTTACAGGTTTCTCCTTATTACATTGACAGTCTCTTCGGCCATACACATCCGTTCTAGGGCGATCTGAAGTCTCATCATGCATTTGCCATTCCTGGTATGCAACCTTATTCGATCCGCCTTCAGGAAACAAAGAAGAAGGCTGAAGTCAAGTACCTTTTTCTACTTTTCTGATGTGTTGATCCCAGCCGTTGGAGTAAAATTCAGAGAGAGGCGGCCGAAGGTCCTCCTCGATCGTTTCCACCAACTTTACCATTATGAGCCTCTTTTAGTTCATCATCGCCATTAGATCTTTGGATTTAGCTGAAAATTTGAAGGTATTTGAACCCGTGATGAATTACATGCCCAGAATATTGACCCTTGGGTGTGAAAGTACTTCAGTACGATTTTCCTTCTATCTGCACAAAATGCTCTACGATGCACCAAGCCATGCCATTCGTCGCATCCAGACATCGATGATGTGGTTGAAGTTTGCCTTTATTGTTAAAAGTATAGCTTCTCAGCTAAGGCATCCTTGCCATCCTTTGAAACCCTCACACAGAGCTTGCGACTTGCGAATTCATATATATTCTTTAAAATACCTTCCACCCATGTGTTGATGCCGAATATCTAACTAAAAACGAATGGGACCCAACGACACGAAAAGAATCATATTCTGTTTAGGCGAATAAATGGTGCTGGTACCGAGCCTTTAGTCGTATTCTGCCTAAAACTTATTTTTTCCCGGCTCAGCGACACTAATGCCCTTAGGGGCTGAAGTCACTCAGTATTAAATAGCACTATCTCGTTTCCACTACCCTTTGACTTCTTTCATCAGTCTACGCTACGGTACTGATGGTTTACAAAGAAAACACTTCGATACTACAATCTGAATAAATAAGAATTACGAGTGGATCAGACTTTTCAATATCACAAGCTCTTACTCAACATAACCTTCTCTCACTAGACCATAATACATCTTCTCTTACAAACAAAAAAATGCCCTCATAAAAGTACCACAAAAATCATTCTACTCACACTGCAAAGAATAGTATATTTCTAACCCAAAGAGGCAGCACCGGTAATGATGTCCACCAACTCGTTGGTGATTACAGCCTGTCTAGTTCTGTTGTACAAGATGGAGTATCTAGTGATCATGTCTCCGGCATTCTTAGAAGCATTGTCCATAGCGTTTCTTCTGGCGGAAATCTCTGAAGCGTAGCCGTCAGACATAGCACTCAAAATGGAGTTGGCCATACTGAATTCAGAAATAGTGGCTGGAACTTTGTCGTCTTCTACGATATCGTAAGCGGACAATTTCTCCGATGCCTTAATCTCGTTTTCGTTGAAAACTGGGAAAACGTCTGGCTGGAAGGAAACTCCAGAGACAAACTTGTTGTACAAAATTTCAATTTTGGAGTACTTTCCCAATTTGGCAATTTCGTCGGAAATCAGAGCCGCTTCCAAGAAAGTTGGAGCCTCTTTACCGATATTGGCAAAGGAGAGTAATACATTTTCCGGGTTAGTTCTAACCATTTGAGCCTTCACTTTGTCTCCAATGGTAACTACATCCGCATTTGGCTCCTCGGCAAGTCTTCTTCTGGCAGCCTTGGCAATCTGGGTGTGGATGGATCCGCACAATCCTTTATCGGAGGAAATGACTACAAAAAGAGTCTTCTCCAACTCTTCAGGGAACTTTGTCTCGGCATTCTTGTAGAACTGCTTGTCGGACTCGTGGTAGGCCCTTGAAGCGGTCATGGCCTTTTGAGCTCTGCTGAGTCTTGTGGATGCCACAATTTTCATCGTTTTGGTAATCTTTTCAATGTTCTTGATAGATTTCAAGCGGGTTTCGATCTCCCTCAAAGTGGCATAGTTTCTCGACTGGCGAGCAGCAGTCAATCCTAAACGAAACATTTTGTGTGTTGAAGGTGTCTGCCAAAAAGGGAAAGTGTCAGTAACCTCACGGAGAGGTGCGTGATGATTGGGCGAACGCTGGTGTGGGGGTGTGAGATGTGAGAGGGTGCTGAGAGTTACGCTTGACAGGCGTACACCTCGACACGCATGCAACGTTTGCAGAAGGGAAAAATCTATCCTTGCATGATGTCATATGGGGGGGGGGAGGGGAAAACATCTTCTAAAAATAGCCCGCAGACGCATGCAGGGCAAAACCTTATTCATCAAGCTTCTGAATAGCCCCTTAAACTTTGTCAATAAGATGTCTTAACAGAGCGGTTGGCTGAATTTCTCTCTTTCACCACTCCAAGTCTTTCCCCGCCCTTCTACTCCCTTATAGCACATTTCGGTCAATGCCGTTTGTTTATGTCTCGGGTAGTCGGTCCGACGCAAGAACCCAGGCCTCCCGAAAAGTATATATAAACTCGCACCTGCAACCCAATTGCATCAATGAAGTTCACAACCTCTGCCGCCACGCTCGCTATTGCCGCTTTAGCCTCTGCCGAAACGTTCGGTCTCGTCACCATCCGCTCCGGATCAGACTTCCAGTACAACGGAATCGCCAAGGAGGGCGACAGGTTCACCGTTACAAGAGACAACAGCCAACAAGGTGAAACTTTCACATTGGAGAACGGATCTCTCAAGGACAGTGCTGGTAACTTTGTCACAGTTTCCGAGGATGGAACCGTTGTTGAGGGAGACTCTTCATCTGGATTCTCCATCCCAGACGGAACTAACCTCGCCTACAACGACAGACAAGCTTTCTACGCATGTCCATCCGGCTCTGAGTACGTCTTGAACTTTGACAACTGCAGTGAGGGAACCGGAGTGGCTCTTTATGTTAATAGAATGAGAGAATCGTCTTCCTCTTCGGCCCCTGCATCTTCCGCTTCTGCCCCTGCGTCGTCTTTCTCTACCCCTGCCTCATCTGCACTTTCGTCTGCAATGTCATCTGTCAGCCTCTACACCGCTGTCAGAACAAACACAGCCATGTCCACGGAGACTGACGCCATCACTTCTTGCGGGCCAACAGTCACCGACTGCCCAGCTTCCCACTCTGGCAACTCCACCGTTGCTCCAACCGTTGAGCCGATCACAAACGGTGCTGCCAAGGCCGGCTCTGTCGGAATCGCTGCACTTGCCGCTGCCGGCATGATGCTGATCTAAATATAAACCGATTGGTATTTGTACTTTAATGCATCATTATGCATACATTTCCTGCACGAATATGCACCTCCTCCCTTATTTCCACCCAAGCCCTGCATATCCAGTATACTTTTCTATCTACCCTCCCGCATATATAAACACATCAGTTGAGCTGATTGTTCATCAACAATGAAGTTTTCTACATTCGCTATCACTCTGCTCGTGTCTTATGCTTGTGCCCAGGAGTCTTCCACCGTTACCAGAACCAGTACCGTGATCTCTTCGAAGCCATCCATTGCACCGACTTCCAAAGTCACTTCCGGAACCAGCTCTATTGCTCCAACTTCCAGAGTCACTTCCGAAACCAGCTCCATTGCTCCAACTTCCAGAATCACTTCTGAAACCAGTTCTATTGCTCCAACTTCCAGAATCACTTCTGAGACTAGCTCCATTGCTCCAACTTCCAGAATTAGCACCACTGTTGAGACCAGCTCCATTGCTCCAACTTCCAGAGTCACCTCTGAAACTTCCGTCTCTCCAACCTCCTCGGAAACCCTTTCCACAATCACCAGAACAATCACCTCGTCCGAGTCATCGGGCGTACCCATCACTGAGACAACTCCAGAAACCATCACTTCTGTTCCCGCTACTGAAACTACTCCAGCTTCGATCCTTCCAGTTCCCGTGACTCCAACGGAAACCACTCCAGCTTCGATCCTTCCAATTGCCGTGACTCCAACAGAAACCACTCCAGCTTCAATCCTTCCAATTGCCGTGACTCCAACAGAGACTCCAGTCGAGACTTCGCCTTCGATTGCCCCGGTAGCTGTCACTCCGACTCTGCCTCCAGTGGCCTCGCTTTCCTCTGTGATTCTGACCTCTGCAGAAGGCACTTCCACACTTACCGCAGAGCAAACTATCACACCAAGTGCCAGTATTGCCGGTGTTCCCTTCGTGGAGGGAGCTGCTCCCAAGCTCGGATCTTTTGGAGTCGGCGCAGCTGTGGCCGCAGGACTTTTGTTCATCTGATTCTCTTTTTTTAATTTCTTTCTTCTAATTTCTTTCTTTTATATTTTTTAGTTTCTTCCTTCTTTTATACTTTTAATTCAATTTCTTTTCTTTCTTGTTTGCGTGTAGCAGTATTTGCACAGTGACAGCTGTGCCTAAAGTCATCAGCCGAGTTGTGCTCTCTGAGTGCGCACCTTACTCTAATACAGCAGAACTGTTTACCTCTATTTCTGTCACCTGAGGGTACAAGGTAGAATATTTAAACCTGAGATGACTGAACAATCGATGCAGGACGAATCGGTTCTATAATCAGCTCTTTCTTCCTCAACGGGGATGTATAGAAAAAAGTCGCATGAGTCTGGTCTGTAACTTTTTCCTCTTTGGTAGAATTTTCAGATTTTATATCTCGAAAAAATCGGTATTTCGAGGAAACCTATGATAGATTTTGTACAATCTTTCAGCTTTCCATCCTTGACTATCCACCTAGGCCTAGAATCTGTTCTTTGGTTACAGTGTGATGTGATATGATTCACCCCTCAGCAACAAATTATCTCCGTAGACAGAATGCTTACCAAGAGGATTGAATTCCCGGGAATTATCTTCTGACTTTGAATGAAGAGCTCCCTACGAGGACTTTCATTTTGATTTATGTCATCCTGCGCGATTCGCGTGCCAGGTTCAATCTAAACTCTTCCCAAGTGAATACATCTGGTTTTTACTTATCGTCTCCGGATACAATTGTAAGTACGAGTGGAGTCAAAGAAATGTTTCTGTTGGTTGACTCCCCATGTAAACCAAGAAGATCGTTACCAGATCAGCTAGATCAAATCCTTAGTTTTGAGTGGCGTCCTATCTACAGGAAAATCCGGACTAATCATTCAAAAATGTTTTGTAATGCCAGGTGATCGTGGCCGTTGGATGCCATATCCTGAAAAACACCTTTTCAAAAGTGACAGCAATTGGGGAGGATGTAGATATGAAGACAGACATCCAAATGATCTCTGCTGGATCTATGTGATTACTCTTCAACATCACAAATTATCTCGATGTGCGTGTGGACGACGCTTTTATTCGCACTACTGTTCTGCTAAATGCTGCCTGTAGCTATTCTGAAGACATTCTTCCTATTTCGGCTCGTCGTCAAAAAATGGCTGCGTTGGGCCATCTTCTGAAAGAAGTATTACAAGGGTACATCCTGAGGACTTCAAGACTTTGAAATACACATTGAGAAGTGCGCAGTATTTGAAGCGCTCCAGATCCAGACGCTTCCTCAAGATCAGATCTGATCCGAGGGCAGAATATATATATATAATTCCTCAAGCGTAAGGGTTCGAGCCTCAGAGAGGGAGTTTTACCTTCCAGTCCATGAGTCCGTCAGCCCAGCTGACCCAGAGATATGACTTCTTTATGAAAACAAGAAACACTTACTCAATTGGTTAGTTAATCACAGGTCGATTCATGAGAGGCACTGCATCTCCAGGTTGGGATGATCTTCCTGGGAGTTTTGCAGTTAAAAGACTATTCATGGATCCTTCTTCAAACCTGGTGGGCTCACAGATAGTTCAGTTATCTTATTCTTGAATTTTTCTACATCATTTTTTGTCTCTATTTATCAAAAAATCTGAGTTCACATCTATTTGTCATTGTATAGAAGCCAAAGGTTTGAATTGATAGTTCGTGATAAATCTCAACATTTTCTTCAACAAGGTGTCGTCAGACATGGCTTGTCTCTGAACTTGTCAACAGGCTGCCTGAGTAGTATTCTAGCCACTTCTCTCGCAAGTCATTCGTTGCTTCCCGACATCTAAAAGAGATTGCTGGCTGCAACTATGTATTCTAGCAAAAAAATCAAGCCCGTCTTGTTCCTTCAACTCTGCCCTTCATTAACCTTATTATGAGCTTCTTATATGATTCTTCTCGTATTGATAATGAATAGGCCAATTCATCGATTCACACTGAGAAAAATCTCCGCTTTTCCACTCTCCAAATCATCCTCATTCTCAATCTTCACTTCTCTGACACAACAATCACCACCAAAAACCCAAAGACAAATCGGGGGAAAACTAAATAGTTTTCAAATACTTCGTTTCCTCATGCATGAGACACTTGTCGCTGGTCTTTTCTCAACTGCAAACAAATCTTTTCCGAGTTCACTGTGCATACTTTGCATAGTCCATTCCCGAGATGAGCTGATCGGGAGGAACAGTCTTCATCATTTCAGACTCCTCCACTCTCGACTGGAGAGGCCGGTTGTATCCGTTTCTTTTGTCGCTGGCTTTTCTAAGCGCCACAAGCAAGCCTCCCAGTAAGAGAGACGTTGCCAGTGCCACAGCCATCGATGCGAAAACAACTCCACCACGTCCCATATACGAGGGAGCGGTCGTCACATCACCTAACGACTGCGCAGTTCTATAAACCATTACCGAATTGATTGTTCCGTTATCTGAAGCGATCAGATACGGAAACCAGCTTTCTCCGTTGAACAGAGCGGCACCCACTGTTCCGTTTCCCCCCAGGTTTAACGAGCCAGAAAGAAGAAGCGCATCGCCAGAGTCTACAATCGTCTGGTTACCTATAGAGGCTGAAACCGGAACAAGCGTCATATCAAGCAACTCTGACTGACTTAAATTTAGTCCCTGATCTATACTGGACCACGATGAGCCAGACGAACCACTGTGGAAGGATACAAAGTCTTCCCCGAAAGCCAGAATCCGACCGTTTACATTGTTATCCACAAGAATAAACTTTTTAACTGGTCCTGGAGCGTTGCTGTTGAGCGAAGGCTGTAATGTGATTTCTCTAGAGTCAAAGTTGTAGACGGCAAAATAAGTGTGTTCCCCGTCAACGGTAAAATCCCCACTCATCAACAGCTCAGAGTTGGAGAAAAACTTGGCAAAGTAAACCTCTCCAAAAATCGACTGAGACGGCGAAATCCACCGCTGCGAGTCGAACGCATAAAGACATAGTCCAGCACAGCTGAGCGAGCCGGCAGATGTAAAGTTCCCGCCAACAGCCAGTATCTGGTGGTTGTCGTTAAAAGAAAGAGTGCTCACAACACTGTTGTCAGGCTGTAAGGGAGACGGGCTCGTCTCGAACGCGTTGGTAGCCATATCGTAGATCTCCACCCCACGCCCTTGTGCGGTGCCCACAAAGAGAGAATCACGGTACGAAAGTAAGGAGGTCACGTAACCATCGATTTCGACCGAATGGGAACTATTTCCGTTAATGAATGTCAACTCGTCACCGCCGATAACCTGTAGCGAGTTATTCACGTACAGACTGGCCTGAATCGTTCCTGAAGAGTGTGGGGCAGTTTCTAGCTGTGATCCTGCGATAGCAGAATTGTTAGCAGAAAGGTCCACCACTCTGACGGATCCAAAAACTGATTTCTCCATGACTGCTGAGACGTTGAGGTTAGTGGTATTGGACCACGAGCCGGAAACCACGTCATTCTCCCACTCCCACACTTTAACACTCGGAAGTAACCCATCAAAAACGAGATAATTTTGTTCTCCCAGTGTGAAGGAGGCCATTGTTTCAGGAGACAAATCGGCATCGTCTAAAGAGTACCAGGTCCCGTTGTATAGGTAAAGTTGGTTGTTATCGGACACGATGGTGGAGTTTTCGAGGGGGAAGAATCTCGAAGCGGAAACTACATTTTCTGAAGAGTTAAAGTCTCCCCCGATGAGAAGTTCTCCGTCAATGAGGGCAAGCCCATTCACCGTGGCATTCAAGGGCAGAGTTTCATTGCCCAAACGATTGATGGAGGAGTTCCCCACAGCGTAGGATGCGTTTTGCGGCAAGTATTCGAACAACCCGTTTAAAGAGATGTCGTCGCTTTTCGTCTCGTTCTGGAAATACGACTCGTCGATACCGTCAACTATAACACTCACACGGTCTGCCACAAGAACCAGACTGTCGGAGGAATAAGAAATTGCAGAGTAGAGTGCCATCTCTACGTACGGCCCACTTTGTTCTTCCTCGTTCACGTCGAGATGTCCTGAAAAAAGAGTGTCGTACTTGTCGTATTCGTTTGTCTGGTATATCAGTCTGGTGGCCTTGATATCGTCGTACCCGTCGAAAACTGTCACATTGACAATTCCGCGCTCAGAACAGGTTCCGTCGTTGAGACACCCAGGAGTGTACAAATTCACAGTGTAGTTTCCCGAGTAAGAAATGTTGGGGTGGAAGGAAATGCCCAGATCGATTGGCACAGAGTCCGTTATATTGACAGAGGTGTAGATGTACCCTTCCTCTGCCGACTGCCACGGACTCTGGTGTTCGAGATACGACGAGTACGAGTATGCCTCAGTGTCCGAACAAGTTGGATCATTTAAAGTGTCGTTTGCGTACGCCACAATCTCATTCTGGAAAAGCTGAAACCCGGAAAGTTCCGCTCTTGTTCCGTAAAACGAAAGCACCTGAAGCGAAATACGCGAGACAGACAAACTGTTGTGAAAGGCAAACTCCTGGTAGTCAGAACTATATCCCAAAGGGACAGTTTCCTCGTTCGTGTAGTTTGTAGTGTATGCATCGTACGAGGAAATGTTGTTGAGTAGGGGACACCACGCATCGCAAAACCTAATCTCGTTTGAACCAGGCTCTACGTAGGTCAGGTTCATGATAGAATCGGACGGATACGTCATCACTCGAAAGACTCTTACTGCGTCTTGCTCACCGTTGAAGATTCGCATCTTAGAAGGGTTCACCGCAACGGGCAACTCAGCATTCCACTCTCCTACATTCCCCTCTGGAAGCGTCCATCCAGAGGAATCCGCGCAAACCATACCGCCAGATCCGTCGCCAAAAATAGAGGCGTGCCGTAGCGAGACTTGCTGTTCGGGGTTGACAACGGTGATATTGTTAGCGGTTGTGGAATTATCGGTGTAATTGTTCAGGCTGTAAAAACTCCCACCAAAAATCAAGCTATCCTCCATTTGTACAATAGCATTCACAGAAGCGTTCTCGTTGAACCCTCCAAACGGAGAGTCTATGATCCGTCTCTGAGAAAGATCATACACTGCCAGCCCGTGAGTGATTCCATCCACTGTGAGGTTCCCACCTAGAAATAACTGGCTGGAGTTGAGATGCACAGTTTCCACAAGTCCTGTAACTCTGGTTCGCCATCCTTGAAGCCTGCTGGACCCACCAGTAACAACATCGTACAAAATGGGAACTCCATCCTGTATCGTAAGTAGAGTATGAGTTTCAAGCCTGTAGACTTGTGTAACGGGTGCCTGAGTCTGGTTTACAAATTCAAACGTTCCATTCAAGTTGTAGGAGTTGGCTCCCACCGGTGGAACGGCCAGATTGTAGCTATTTCTGTCGTTGTAGTAGGTGAGTCCGTCAAAAGATCCAAAAATACCGATCTGTCCTCCAATGTCATCATAGTCTATGTCGAGCAATAAGCAGCGAGCGAATCCTATTGCAAAAGCCCAGAGAAAGAGCCAGGTCACCATTACCTCAAACCGTAAACAAAGGGGTGGTAGTGTGGAGATCAGAAAGTTTTGCATGGCAGTGTGCAAATTCGCGAGTATGAACATTGAAGCGAAGCGGAAATGTTCAGTAAGATTCTTTCTAAGAACCTGAAACGAAGATTTTTGTAGCGAAATGAAAATGTTTGAAAATGGTGATGAGAACTGATCGGTTTCAAGCGACTCTTCCAAGCCAACCCCATGTGGGAATAACAATCATACAACGTTATGAGTAGAGGTCACCAGATCCGGATCTTAGATCCAACCCTGGAAAGAGGTCCCTTCCATTATGTCAAGTCCAAGCAGCAAAATTGGTGACCCTTTTTCAGGCTCAGATCTAAGATCAGAATCAGGGGGCGATTAGTCACAATGATTCGTAAAAATGGAGATTTCGAAATCGGTTTCACCGCCTTGTATTTGTTTGATTTTCGGTTACGGATTCTCGCTTTATATAGTGGTACTACATTAAAAATGTTGTAAGGGGGTTCATTTCGATGCGTGTGCTTTCTTTGTGCCTTAGATTATATTCCACGAGTTTTTTCTCTTTGATCTATGGTTTTGCCTGTTGACTAAGTAATAATTTTGTGAGTGGAATTGATATCTACTAATTTGGATTCTTTTTTGGAGTCAATTTTGACAAATTCTGTT
>JAKTTA010000428.1:0-12930 GCA_030580415.1 Citeromyces nyonsensis
AAAAACTGGTCTTTTTATTCCATAAACAGTCAGAAATCATTCCTTTTCAGGTTTTTTTTTCACCTTTTTGAAATGGATGAAGAAGCCTAAATTGTTACCCGCACACCAAAGTTTCACCAGTATGTGGAGAAGTGTGAGAAACCTGGCCACGACAGTAGACCCAAAGGCGAAAACAGCCAGTAAATCTAGGGTGATATATGACTTCACTCGCGAGTCCATCAGCCAGAACAAGCCGCACTTCACGCCAGGAAACGTGAAGCTCTACTTCCCATCAGCTAGAGTTACACTTTTAAGGCCCAACGCGAAGCACACACCGTACCAGGCAAAGTTTGCAGTGCCCAAGTCATTCAACAAGCTGGATCTGAGAGACTACTTGTACAGCATCTACGGCTTGAGGGTCTTCAATGTCACAACTCAGTTAATCCACGGAAGGTTCAGCCGGGCTCTTCCGATGCCTTTTAGGTCGAGACGCAGACTCCCGCAAATAAAGAAAATGACTGTGGATATGGAAGAGCCTTTTGTTTGGCCAGAGCCGGTAAATAACTTTTTCGAAATGGAGGAGAGAAAGTCCCTGCAGGAAAGAAAATACTTTAACGACAAAACGGGTCATGGTTCCGACAGGAATAAGAAGTCAGACGCCTTTGACGGGATTGTGGACTCTACGCCCCCTGCGCAAAGTTTTATCACATCGTACGCTGGAAGGAAATTGAAGAACACTAAAACTAAGGACATGAGTAATCAACGCAAGCAAGAAGAAGAAAATTTGATTCTCAAGTATGTTGACATATGAAAACCAGAAGATAGAAACAAAACCCCCTTTCGTAACCAATAAATAAACAACCCATTTGTACATAAGGCTCATTCGTTTTTGTTCTTTTCACCAGTAAAAGTAAACGATTTGAACCATCCCTCTTCAGTAGAAACTCGCTCCGCTTCGTGGAAATCCTCCTTAGACACGATGTCGAAATCTTCAGCGCCCTCAGCCGATCTGGGTTCTCTGCCGTTCACAACTATTGGCAGTACTGAGACAAACGATTTGAGGAGAAAACCAGTCCTGCTGATATTCACCTCCTTTTTCCCGTCCTCGCTCGAGTAGTACGTCAGACCAACTGTCGAAAGCAGAGACGGGATAAACGATGTTTTGGAGCCATGATCTTCGTCAACGGTCTGAGGATTATTTTGGCTTGTTTGCTCAACTGCAGAGTTATTAGTATCTTTGATGGTCACAAGTAGTGCTTTCCAGAAGTTTGATTCCTGAGGAGAAGTGTCATCTGATGAAACCTTGATCCACCTACTCTTTATCAGATTGTACACATTGATGACCAAAAGCTTGAGCTTCAAAGTCACGCAATCTAGATTGTTGAGGTGGTGATCAAAGTCCTCCAAAAATGGCAAGATGTAAATGTTCCAGATTATAATGGACCCATTTAGTTTTGTGATATCCCCTCCCTTCACATTCTTGACGGCGTTGCCAGAAAAGAAACGGTCGATGGTGGGGTTGCCAGAACCCCAGAACGACCGGTCCAAATCGATCAACGGCAAAGCCAGCCAGCACTGGAGGTAAAGCTTGACAAATCCGCTAAATGGAAGGATGCTCAGGAGAAAGCTTGGAATTGTGCAAGATAGAATTTGCGTAAAGAGCCCAAACACAATCCAGTAAATCAACCAGTTCTTCAACAGCCCATGCTTCTCCTGTTTGATGCAGTTATAAGACTGGTGCAAAGGATAAACAATAGTGACAGAAGTTCCAACGAATCCAAAAATAGTTCCAAACATGTTAAACTATACAGAACAAGATAAGAATGCGTGCATCCACACACCGCCGGTCAGATTACGCCCTTTTCGTCTATAAACGTGAGTAGGTCATGCAAACAGTCTTTTGTTTCAGTAGGGCTGGCAATCCACGCCGTGCAACTGCACAATCGGGCCTTGTAATCATTGGCTCCCAGAGCAGCAAACTGATCTCCCACATGTAAGGTATTTCTAGGTTTTATATCTGCACCATCTTCTCTCTTCAAGAAAGACTGTAAGGACTGTACGCCTAGAGACTTGTCGCCAATGTCTACCCAGACGTCTGAGCCTCCGTTGAACGCACAGAATGTGATATTGTTGGCGACAGGGAAGGCTTTGAGCTTTTTATCGCATGTCAAAACTATCTCTTCCAGTTGTTCCCTAACAAAGCGGTACCCGTCTACTGGCACAATTCCTACACCTCTGTGTTTTCTGATAATGCGAGTAACCGCACCCAAATTCAGATTCTCTTGGATTCCTTTAAAAAGGGACTCTGCAAAGTCCAAGGTCATCGACACATCGTCCACGTTCCAGTCGTGAAGCCACCACCGGCCCGTTTCAACGAAACCCAACTTGTATGGTGACTTGGCATCGAATCTGTACAGATAGTTAGACTCGCCTCCCATGATCAGCAAATTTTCTTTCTGTCGTGGCGTGAGAATTTCACTTTCAGCAATTCTATCAATCAGCCCCTTCAGCCGACTGTAATACTTCTCGCCCGAAGGATCATTGTATCCCGCAGCGGTCACAACACCAACATATATATTCTTGCAGAGAATTCGGATCAGGTAGGGAATCAATGGAGAGTCAGGTTCGAGCCAATGACCGTCCTCGTAAAGCGTAACGTCTCCATCAAAGGTTATAAGTTTCAAAGTCTTATCGGCTCCCAGGTTGTCGTGGAAGGCTGAGGCCAACTCCAGAACTTGAGCAGTGTTTAAAATGATGCGAACATCGTTAAACGATGGGGCTACGAGTCTCCTTTTCGACAACAGCCGTCTTTGATCCTGTATATAAAAGGCCTTTTCTAAAGGCAGAGAGGTGAAAAATGTCCCCACCGAGGGAACCAACTGTCGTAATCTAGAAGGCTCAGAAAGGCCTTTCTTCTCGAGTGCAACTACACGTGTTAGTAGCCTACAACAACTCACTTACTCTGATCCTCGATCAATTTCTCGATATCCGAGAATATCTCCGCGTAACGTCTCTGTGCTTCAATGGTGACCTTGATCTCGTCAACGGCAGAAACCCCAATAGTATTGACCGCATGCAAAACGAATGGGCTCGCCAAAAGTCCCTTGATCCACTCAATCAGCTCATCTCTCCGGTGCTGCTTCAATGCGTCTCCCAGTCAGATGTTTCTTCAAATCTCAATGCCAACTTACACTCTACGCGGTACCTTCAATATTAGTCCTTAATTTTCACTGGTACTAACCGTGAAGTCATTTTGTGTGGAGGATGAGGATATATATATATATATATGCGATCACGTGGCCAGATCAGACGTGCGGTTCAGGTTCTTTCTAGAGTACCAGTTTATGAAATCGCGAATCCCAGATCTTACCCTCCTAAAGTCTCTTGAGTTAACAGCTGTTCCCACCGTAGTCAACAGTTTCATCTTTTCTCGATCATCCGCGTTGACATTGGCAAGCGAAGAAACGGCTTCATCGAGCCACTGGATGGATACACTCGAGTCACCAGCCAGTACAGAGAGCCGTATCAGCTTTGTTATCAAGTCAGACGCATCAGACTGGCAGTCTATGGGGAAGCTGAAGATCATCCCGTTCAGAAGTATCCTCATCAACTCTCCTCCGGTGGCAGAAGTGAAGTTGAGGACGTTTGACCTCACTTCTAAAGGCACCTCTGTGTCGAAGATAGTAATGGGCGGAGTCTCAAACCCCCATGAGTAGAAATCAACAAAGTAGTGAAGACACGCGATAATTGGCTCGAATTGACCCAAGCGAGATAAACAGAGCAATCCTGCTTCATGAGTGGGTCTCACCATTTCGTCGATCGAACACGCATATCTGTACGGAAGATACATGAGGATGTCGGCGCTCATTCTGAAGTAATCTTCCATGAGGTCAGGGATTTCCTCAATTTTGTCAACATTCTCGCCCAGAAAGGTGCGAAACCGTTGAGACTGACCGACAGAAAAACTCCAAACTGCGTCGCATACTTCAGCAGGAGAGTTCTCTTCTATGAATTCACGAATGAGTACTCCAGAAACCCAGAGATAGCATCCGAAATTGTAGCGCTCAAACCCCACCATCAGCACTTCAGCCACCTGCGACAATATACCTGTCAGATACTGCCCAAGTGACTGCAGACTGGTTTTGATAAACTTGCAGCATCTCTCACTGACTTTTTCAGAAGATCCGTGCGCCTGCATCAGACTGGCTACTAGCGGCCACCAATTTTCTGTAACAATGTTTGCCACTGGGTTGGCGGCTTCGTTGAAACTGTTTGGCTTGAGTACCGAAACCACAGTTGTGAGAATTTCTATATCGTCTGCTATCTTAACGTCCAGCCCTGAGTCAGACGATGTGCAGTATGTATCCAGTCTTTGCAAAGTAGGGTCGCTCAGTGTAGTTACCAGTGCATACAGTCTTTCAGGATCTTCATCCACTTCTTTCAAAACATGGCAAATACCCTCAGTCACCTCATAGAAAGCATTTGTGCCCAACTTACTCGACACATTATCGTAGAAGTTGAGGAGCTGATCCACGAAATTCACAAGCAGAGCGCTGCAGTCTTGACAGAAGAACATAAGCGCATGCGCTCCAGCCATGACCACATCTGTATCGGCCATCTCGAACCCCGACGTTATGTAGTTGAGCTGCGCCTCTAGAAACTGAGGATGACAAGAGGTCCACTCTGTGTAGCGACCCAAAACCAGGGTGGCGGCATATCTGATCTTGGGGTGTTCTGGTAAAGATACAAGCATTTGCATCAATTGCGGTAGTACAACATTCTCATTTTTGCTGACTTCTTTTGCCATCGTTCTCAACGAAAAGAGCGGAGCTTCGATCTTTTGCCATGGGACGGGGTTCCCGCTTTGCATGTCGCTCACATAGGTATGAATCTGAGTACCAGGTATGGAAAGAGCTTTTGCAGAACCAATCACCGCGCAACAGTCTTTTAAAACGTCTCCCATGTCATAGCGAAAATCCTTAAACTTATCCTCGGACTCTCTGCTGTCAAAGAGTTGCGAAAAATCTTCCACTGAACCGCTACTCAAGGTTGGGTACTGCAGGTGTCTGATAATAATGCGCAGCAGCTCAGTGTAAATATCCTGGTATGCTTCTCGAGACTCCTTAAAATTTTGCATCGTAAGGAGTTGCTTCAATAGAAACCAAAAATAAAAGGTATACTTGACCACGTCTAGATCTTCCTGGTAAGCAGTCAACTTCAAGATAATCTCCACTAGTGGCTTGAAATGTGCTGGGTCGCGAGCCATGTGAACATGGTATGATTCTCCCGCTTCGGCAAACAGCCGAGTGAGACCCTGCACAATGTCTGGATCTTCCATGTTGTTGGTGACAAACTGACTCAACCCGAGAAGTTGCTGTGTCAAAACATGCACCACGGATAGATCTTCAGCGTCGCGAGTTTCACGAACTATAGTGCAGAGGCAGTCGATAGAGGCATCAAATGTTTCCTCCTGGTTGATGCTCTCGAAAATCATAGCGCAAAGCGAATCCGTTGAAAGGAGAATAGAAATTGGAATCTCATCTATCCACGAATTTAGACAATCCAAAATCAACTGATTAGCCACTCCGCTGTTTTGAGACCTTTTGTCAGCCAGATCCATAAGTATGAGAAGAACTTGCTCGCGCTTGTCAGTGATGAGGTCGTTGGAGCGGGCCGCAAACTCTTCATCCGTCAGGGTTGACTTTCCTACATCAGCAAGCTCCTGGGGTAACACTTTCAAGAATTGGAGGAGTGAGGATATAGATGCTGGTGAAAGCGTGGCCACTATCTCGGCAACAGCATTGGTCCAGCTAAGGAACTGAAGAGCTAGCTTTGCCAAAGCTACACACAGCTGCACTGAAATGAGCTTGGACTTTGAATCGTATGCCACTATGAGCTGCAGTAAGGAATTTTTAAGTACTATAAGGCTTTCTTGTGGAACCTGCTGCAGATCGTAGTTGACTTTGGAGCGCAGCGTCTGAGCGGCAAACATGCGTAGCTGAAGGGTACTTGGATCGTCCTGACCGCTTTCCAGAATTTGGAAAACCAGTGACCACGCGGCCTGGGATTTCTGGAACTCTTCCAAAAAAATTGACGCATCCTTCTTCAGCCCAACTTCATTGGTCATGTACATTGTGGTTAGCGCATGGTTCAGACCCTCGATCGTGAACGACATGATGTTTTGCTTCTCTCTGAAATATGAGTGCAGAAAAAAAAAAGGTGAACAACTATGACTCCACCAATAAATCAGATTTTCAAGTTTCTGCAGCAGCAGTCGACTATCAACATCTGGCTATACGATCAGACGGAAGTTAGGCTCACGGGGAAGATCAGAGGGTTTGACGAGTTCATGAACATTGTGGTAGAAGATGCTGTAGAGGTGAATAGCAATAATGACCACCAACGGAAACTTGGCAGGCTTCTTTTGAAAGGAGAAAATATTACACTTATATCAAGCAGCGATACAGATTAATTATAGATATTTAATATTACGAAGTTATGTGTTATTTATCCTTGAATCGAACTTTTTTCTTGTGCACCAGCTTCTTCTCTGTCACTTCAGGCTGTCGTGATATTCGCGTAAGCGCACGTATTTGCCATCTTCGCCGTCTGTCTTCCCTCAATATGGTTTGGTGGTAATCAGTAATCTGCTGTTGTCGTTTTCTTGAATTCGCCGCCCGTTGCTCCAAGGTTTTTGCTAACGGACGAGCCGCTTCTTCACCACCGCAGTCTTCGATCTGAGATAGCAAAAATGTATCACTGTAAAATGCAGCTTCGTCCACATAGACCCTCTGGGGAAGAATGTCCGTGTTGATCCCTTCGAATGGGGCGCTGCCAGGACTTGAGCAGACTGGAGGAGGCTCTAAGGGCGATCTGGGTGTTTCCTGGTGGAGCTCAAACGACATCATGCCGGATGTGTCAGGGCTGCCTGCATCGTGCAACGAAAACCACGAGCTTGTGTGGGACGGTGACGTAACCAGCGAACAGTCTGATTCTGAAGAGGCAGAGCTGAAATACGATGAATTTTGCATCGTTGTATTTTTTTTTTCTCAAGGAGTTTTATCTTATCGCCTGAATTATCCTAGAAATCGATGTCTGGATGCGAAAAGGGGAGGGTGGACAGTAGCGTAAGATAAAGAGATTTATTGGAAATCACACTGGAAAGCTCTCAAAGTTGCCTAATGAGGAATCGAAATAGTTACTTTCACCTTGAAGTGTTTAGCTAAATGCAGAAACAAAGTATGAGTCCGTAAGACCTGATACCACTCAGAGTTCAGATCAGTACCCCAATGAGGTCCATAACGAGAAAATCCTTGAGTGAATGATGGAAAGAGACACTTCGGGCTCTTCCTCGAGTTTCAGTCTTGATGAGTGATATCTTCACATGAGATTTGGGAGGAGGAGGATCCCTCTCTCTTTCTCTTCTGCCTTCCCTTTTGTTGTTTTCAGAAAACTGTCCGAAAGAGCTCCACTTCTTCAAGTGCGAACTCATAGCTGTATTGAGAATTTCACTAGTTGATCGGATAATCAAATCAGCATTTTGGAACCGCCAGACTTCGGGATACACCATAGAGGTCTCATTGTAATCGTCGCAGGGGGGGGTCTACGCCTTTGTTTCCCTTTTCAGAATGAAACCTTCAGCATGTAGCCTGCTGCATTAGCGCATTAACGTTGAAGGGAAGTAGGGTTCATTAGAGCAACAGATGGTGGATTTCTCTTGGAATGCTGCAGCATTCCCAAGACGGCAACGTTTTAAAGAAGAAACCGGGGAAGAAGCCAGATCTTACGGCTTCCCAGATTGGTTGCTCCTCTGGTGGTGCTTCGTTGACCTCACAGGACTTTGGAGGAAAAAAAATTCTACCGGAAAAAAAATTCAAGACCAGTATGAGAACAAAGGAAGGAGTAGATTCAAGAGTGTGATTTCCTGAATGGATGCTGGATGGCTACTTTTTAAAGTGCCGTCACTTTAACATCTGAGGACACCTTAGGTAAAGATGTTCAGCCTACGCTGTTTCCCAAAAATGAAAACTACAATCGTCCATCAACTTTGTAAACATGATAACGCAATCTTATCTACACATACACAACATCTCGGTTGAGTTTGCCTGTATTTAAATGTTTCGGCTTACACTTCGTCAAAAAATGTCCCTATGTACAGTACAGGACACTAGAGTCCCTTCTCCGTTTCGAGTCTCTCCTGCTGTATAATTTCATCGCTCAGCTTCTTCGCTCTACGCTTAAGAGAAACATCCTCTCCAGACAAGCTTTCCTCCACAGCGTTCAGGTCAGGGCCTTGGTTTATTACCCCGGTCAAGGAATCCTTCACCAAAGTGTTGAATTTCGGCTCCTGCAGACTTGTGCGCGAAATTTGTAAATTCTCCAAGTTTGAGTATCCCACAGTGTGTCTTTCAAAAGCATCCTCCACACTTTTATCCAACTGAGCTTCTGTGATGATGAAATTATTGGAAGCATTGTACAACTCTAGTAATTGCAAGGCCTTAGACTGTTGTACTTTGAGTTCATGGGTAGTTCTATTGAGCTGCCGCTTGGCCAGTAATGTCGCCTTCTCCTCTTCGGTTCTAGGCCTCACAATCGGCCCATTTAGGTAATCCTCGACTGAGGGCAAAGTGAGTTTTTGAGCTAACGACTCCTCATATTGCTCTGCAGCTTTTGATTCTTCCAAAGTAGCCAGTTCCAGTTTTTTCTCCCGAGCTTCCCTTTTCCCCAGATTTCTTGCTTCACTCAAATAGCTCTCCTTCAAGAACTGGCGGCGCATATCGGCATTTTTCTGTTTCCAGTATTGTCGTGCAGGCAGCTGATTCAGCTCATCGGCTGTCAGTTTATTCTTGGGCTCGCGAATCGTCTTTGCTATTTTCTCTTCTACGGAAATGACTCGCGGCATGATTGGGGTCCTACTTGAACCTCTTGGATGTGGTACACCCTTAGCGTATCCGACATCCTTTGGTTTCTTGTATTGAGTTGGGTGGATGGGATGCTTAAATATATCCCTAGGCGACGGTAGAATCCCAGACTTTCCGCCAAATCGAAGAGCTCCTTTTCCCATGGTGATGAAAACTGTTGGTAGGTACACGACTAGTGAGAGTTTTTGCCAAAAGTGATATAGGCTAAAACTTTACGTTTGTTGAACATTTCTTTGATTGCACATTCCATAGACGCTGATTACTAGTACTGATTACTCGCCGCATAAATAAAGTGAAGTAACTTCGCATGCGAGACTCGTTTCGAGATGATGGCTGCGTCATGAGTTTGCCTGATTTTGAATCAACAACATAGGCTCTGTTGACTGGTGGACGTTCTATTTATATCTCCTACGTTCATAGCAGTGTCCATGGCCGACATTTTTATATTCACTTGCAATCGCTCTTGATGATTTCCATCTCGAAGCGATAATAATGACTTCCTCGCCGGTACACAGACATATTCAAGTTACTTGGGTCAGTAATGATAACTTATAAGAGCCATATGTTCGATCATCAAGCTTCGTTGACATGTGTTTCATGAGCACATCAAAGTCTGTATCCAAACTGTCTGAGATCACCCCAAAGTTGTCGCTCCTCATTTTACCTAAATCTACAAATACCTTCCCGCATTTAACAGATCATTATATTACCTAACGAAAAACTCACCATTTTACAGATACGCACCAACAACGTACAAATACTCTCACACCTTTCTCGAGTCCGCCTTTCAAAGCTCATCGTGGTCATAATCATAATCATAGTCAAAGTCTTCCTCTTCGTCGTCGTCGTCAACAGAAGCTCCTTCAGCACCGCCGCCGTACAATTTAGAAGTGATCGGGTATGCCACTTTGCTGAGTTTCTCTCTTGCTTCATCAAATTCTTCCTTAGAGGCAGAGTCATAGTTGTCGTCCAAAAACTCGAGCGCCTCCTTGATGGCATCGTTCAAAGTCTCCTTGTCGTCTTCGCTGACAATTGACCCGAGTCCTGTCTTTGAGTCGTCGGCAAGTTGATTTCTCAAGTTGTGAGCATAGTTCTCCATCGAGTTTCTGGACTCAATCTTGCCTCTGAGCTCGGCATCTTGTTCAGCATACTTTTCAGCATCCTCAACCATTTTGTCAATCTCCTCTCTGCTCAATCTACCCTTATCGTTTGTGATAGTGATAGACTCAGCCTTTCCGGTAGCCTTGTCCACGGCCTCAACCTTGAGGATTCCGTTGGCATCAAGGTTGAATGTGACTTCAATTTGTGGAGTTCCTCTTGGAGCAGGTGGAAGACCTGTAAGTTCAAATTTCCCAAGCAAGTTGTTGTCCTTCGCCAAAGCTCTCTCACCCTCGTACACTTGAATCAACACAGTTGGCTGGTTGTCAGCAGCGGTCGAAAAGATTTGGGACTTTTTGGTGGGAATAGCAGTGTTTCTGCCAATAAGAGTGGTCATCACTCCGCCAGAGGTTTCGATACCCAAAGTCAAAGGATTGACATCCAGCAGAACAATATCTTCAACACCTTCCTCGCCTGATAGGACACCGGCTTGAACAGCAGCACCATAAGCAACAGCTTCGTCAGGGTTAATGCCCTTTGATGCCTTTTTACCATCGAAAAAGCTTTCCAGGAGTTCCTGCACCTTGGGGATTCGGGTAGATCCTCCTACAAGCACAATGTCGTCAATCTCAGATTTCTTAACTCCGGCATCCTTAAGAACGTTCTCTACAGGGGTGAGAGTTCTTTTGAAAAGCTCTAGATTGATTTCCTCAAACTTGGCTCTTGAAAGAGGTTCAGAAAAGTCGATACCATCAACAAAAGAGTCGATCTCAATTCTTGTGGACATTTGACTAGAAAGAGTTCTCTTGGCCTTTTCCACCTCTCTCTTGAGCTTCCCGATCGCCTTGGCGTTGTCGGAAACATCGATGCCATGTTTCTTCTTGAAAATTTTGGTGAAATGACGAACAACTCTGAAATCGAAGTCTTCTCCTCCCAAGTGAGTGTCACCGTTGGTTGAAAGAACCTCAAATACACCACCTTCGATGGAAAGTAAAGAAACATCGAAAGTACCACCACCCAAATCATACACAATGATCTGCTTCTCTCCCTCAGTTTGGTCGAGACCGTAAGCGATGGCAGCCGCAGTTGGTTCATTCACAATACGCAAAACGTTAAGTCCCGCAATTGTACCGGCATCTTTTGTCGCTTGACGCTGAGCATCGTTGAAGTAAGCTGGAACAGTAACTACAGCATGGGTAACTTTTTTGCCCAAATAATCCTCTGCAATACTCTTCATCTTGCCCAAAATCATACCAGAGATTTCTTCAGGCGAGAAAGTCTTTTCTTCGCCCTGGAACTCGGCTTCCACAACAGGTTTGCCGTTTTTGTTTGCCACAGTGAATGGGAAATGCTTGATATCTCTCTGAACAGATTTATCGGCAAACTTTGATCCAATTAATCTCTTGATGTCGAAAATAGTGTTGTGCGGGTTGGAGGCAGCTTGATTCTTCGCAGCATCACCAACCAGTCTCTCTTCAGCAGAAAATCCAACGTATGAAGGAGTGATACGGTTTCCCTGGTCGTTGGCAAGAATTTCCACCTTTCCAGACTTCATCACTCCAACACATGAATACGTGGTTCCCAGATCAATACCGATAACGGTCCCGTAGTTTTCTGCTTCCTCAGCGTGAACTGGATGATAAGCCAGCGGTAATACCACAAGCAGTATGGTATAAAGCAGCGTAAACGCCGTCAATGCTTTATTTCTAACACCCAACATGTGTGTGTACAATCAAAATGAAAATTTCTGATTATATATGCAAAGCTAAACTTGACACGTTTGGTGCACAGAAACGCGTATGACGTGTCCAGAATCCCGGTTCCGCAGGGAATTCTCCGGTGGCGAATTCGACCGCCGACGTCAAAATTCCAGTTTCGCGAACCCCATCAATCCATCAGAATTTTCTAGAAATCTTCAAACACCTTTCCCCCAAATTTCGTAAATCTTTGTGCTTAGAGCCGGCCCGATCTTTCGGTTGCCAACTTCCTGAGAAAACACTTTCGACAGTAATTTTCTTTTCTCCTCCTCCGGACAATTCATGTATGCTTTGATAAGTTCGTCTGGAGTCGGGAATCTGCGCTGTATGACTATGGCCTTGTCAAGCGAAACGCCTTTGATTGTCATGAGCATTCTGATAAACATCTCCCTAATACTGACTAGAGCTGTCTTAGAAAGAACCGATTGAAAGGCATCCATATTGTAACCATACTCGTGCTCTGTTCCAAATTGAGACCGGAATCGATCCATGATTGCGGAAAAATCACTCTGGCTTTGCACATTTTTTGGCTCCAGCACAATGAGTTTTTTGTGTTGATACAATTTTTCTACCTCTTTGGTCATTCTCGCCAAAAACGCAATAGTTTCGTCTGCATCTTTTGTCCTCTTGACGAAAAACTTTGACGTAGTGATGGTCATGGCTATAGCTGTCTGAATAGCGTCGCTCATTCTTGACACATCGCTGGACATCTGCTCTTCAATCACGTAGAACACGTTCTGTATACCCGTTTTCTTCAGTCTCAGCTTTTGTTCCATATGACGACCATCCTGTATTGAAGACACAAGGTCGTCAAGCCTTTTTCGCTCTAGAATGAAGTTAAGAACAGCCTCTTTGTTGGTTTCCTTGTTCTTGGCTATCCATAAACCATCTCCCACACTTAGGGGTCTGACGCTAACGTTGAGGTCCAGCTCTGCCAGCTTCCGAGGGAAATAATCGCGCTGCTGCTGGGAGCGAATCTCTCGATTATCTACAATGAACTCCACCTGAAAACTACCGGGCTCCCAAATGCTGTACCCATGGCCTGCGTGAACATTGTCAGGGGCATAATCCTTCTCCTCTTCGTCTATGATGTCTTCGCTCATTCGACGCTTGCCCCATTTGTTTGTTTCAGGCGAAGACAGGTACTCTACAATGTCGTGTTTATGGAGAGGAAC
>JAKTTA010000429.1:0-12851 GCA_030580415.1 Citeromyces nyonsensis
AACCAAGATGGCACCTGAGGCTGTGAAGCTGATGGACAAGATGGACAAGATGATTGAGTTGCAGGTTGTACTAAGAAACCTGGGAGAATTCACGAGGGAGTTCTCCCAATTTTGCAAGTTTCTGCAAGAAGAGAAGGCTAAGCTACAAAACTACTTGACGCAAAACGGAGTAGCTTTTTAAAAGCTGATAATTTTCTCATACCAAAAGTGGAAAGGAAGTTAGTTATACGTTATCTGATGGCTCCAGGGACGCGTTATCTGATCGGGTAACGTACATCCGTCGATCATATGCAAGCGCATGCAAGATAAGACGTTCGAACCCGGGAAACGTGCAGCCGACAAACCTATAACTAGTGTACGCATCACAAGAGACATCATGTTTGACACAAGCAAAAAGAACAACCACACCGTTGAGGTTTTAGAGGATTTCGATCATAGTTCAGCTTCGACTATCAAGGACACTGAATTTTTGGCTACGGAAAAGAAGATCCTGCAGAAATTTGACTTGCTTATTGTTCCATGGCTATCAATCGCCTTCCTGTTCTGCAACCTTGACAAAGCCAACATTGGCAATGCTGAAGTGAATGGTTTAAGTCAAGACTTGGGACTTGTTGGCAATCAATACGGGAATGCCGTCTCCTTGCTGTATGTGACGTACGTAATCTTTGAAACTCCAGTGGCTCTTGGGCTGAAAAAAATTGGTCCTAAATATCTGTTTGCGGGCATGTATTTCATATTTGGTTTATGTTGTATGTGTACCGCTTTCGTCACAAATTATGGAACACTCGTGGCCTGTAGGATGCTTGTGGGTCTGTTTGAGTCGGGCATGATCCCTTGCATCAACGTATACCTTGGAATGCTTTATACGAGAAGTGAAATGGCCAAACGATGTGCGGTAGTATATGCTTTTGGGGCCTTGGCTGGAGCCTTCGGGGGACTCTTAGCGTACGGCATTCTTCACATGGATGGGGTAGGTGGTTGGGCTGGTTGGAGATGGTTGTTCCTCATTGAAGGACTTCTCACCATGATATTTTTCCCTCCAATGGTGGCACTTCTTCCAACTGACCCGAGAACAGCCAAGTGGCTGACGCCCAAAGAAAGAGAAGTCCTTGCGACTAGAATGGAAACGTACCCTGAGTTCTACCAGGACGAGAAGTTCACCTGGAGCGAGGTTTACAGATCGGTCAAAGAATACAGAACCTGGCTTATCTCGCTATATCAATTTGGTGCAGACTTGACAGTATTTTCGATTTCCACTTTTATTCCCTCCATTATCCGTGGAATGGGCTTCACTTCCTACAGGACGCAGCTTCTCACCATCCCGATATATGCCTTAGCAGCCATAGCTTACTATGTTGTTGCCACCATTTCTGATAGGATTGGTATTCGTGGCTTTTTTGTGAGTGGTGCCTGCGTAGTGATTATTGTTGGCTACGCCATCTTGATAGGCGCGGACAGTTTGGGGGCTCGTTATTTCGGGTGCATCTTGACAGGACTGTTTATGTATGTGGGAAATGGGCTGAGTTGCATGTGGTTTAACAATAACAGTGCAGGCCATTATAAAAGGGCAACTACGGCGGGTTTAATCACCACTATTGGAAATACCGGAGGAGTTTTAGCTGGCCAGATCTTCACCGCAGATACTGCTCCTCGTTATTATAAAGGGCTCAAGATCAACCTTTCGCTGACATGTGCCTCTTTAGTTTTATGCTGTCTTTGTATCTTTAGTTTTGACAAAGAAAATAAGAGGAGAGCTGTCCTTGTGGAACAAGGTGTGGAGGAAGAAGAGAAGGTTTCTCAATCTGATGAGTCTTTGCGCTTTAAGTTTTTGCTATAAGACGACAGCTCCCGAATATGTATCTCAGCTCATTAGATATGTAGATTTGAATTTTTTAGAAGTGATCCACTTAGTAGAGCGTGATATCGCTTAGCTTTACTTTTTTCTGTTGTCATCCTACGAAGGCTGTATGTTTTCTTGTGCATTCTGAGCTTGTAATGCCATTAAGCAATATTCTGTATTTAGTTTGAAATAAGTATTTACGAATATGAGTTTGAGCTAAATTAAAAAAATCACACGTCAAGCCTAGTGCAATTTTTGTTTTTTTTTCTTTTTCGATAAAAAGTGATATCATTGATTCAGACATTGTGTGTTGTAAATAAATCAAACCATCCCTAAGAAGGCGCGAGATCCTCGGCGCTATTTTCGGTTTTTTTTTTTTTTTTTCGCATTCATTGTAGATCTTTACCTGATTATCTCAGGCTCGTTGTTTATTCTAATTATCGAATGATGCCTTAAAAAAAAGCTGTCTGATGATCTAGACTGCTTGATCATGCTTCCATACATATTCGGATCACGCTCACACAGGCAGATCCTTCCTTTTTTGAATCTGAATCAAATGCGACTTTTACAATGGAAACAAAAAAGAGGCTCATATGCGCTAAGTGGGCTTGGAACATCAGCCTATCAGAGAAGGTTCACACCTCATTTCTCTGAACTTGTTTTTAACACTTGCAGAATATCCAATTTAGTGATTTATGCCATTACAACCAAACTATCGGTCAAATTGATGATGGCATACTCTATGATTTTCAAGATGTATTCTGCTTGCATCGACGTATAATGGGACTGAGCTTTCCCATCTGGCATTCGCACAATGAAATATTCAAAACACAAAGCCTTGAGGACAGAATAAAGTCGTCCCAGTGAAGAAGACACGAGATGGAAATAAACTACTCGCCCCACACCTCATTAATGTCGAACGAGCTTGCTATCCAGCACCTCAAAACAAGATCCATCATATTTTCTTGTCATCTTTAAAGCGCCATAAGAAATAAGCCCACATTATACGGGGCCGAACTACTATCTGCTTTGGTTTTTGCTTCAAAAGATGGGTCAAATGTTGCCGAAATGACTACCCCTTCGCTCAATGACACTTCACTTTTAGCAGCATGATAATACCGCTTTGATTGATCTCAACATCTTTTCTGACTGGCTCATTCGTTGTCCCCTTAATTGTATGTCAAACCAGTTTGTTGGGCCCAGAAGTCATCCACGACTGAGTTGCATTTTCTCGTACCGCGAGTGAGCATGACTTTGCTGATGAAAATGTCACATTTATCCACCGGGTTCAGCAAGAAGAAATTTTGCAACCACTTTTTGAAACCCATCGGTTGTTTTGCAATGAGAAGCTTGATAATCTCGGCAAAGTAACGCACGTTGGACCTTTGGGTTTTCAACAGAAACCCCATGACGGCTGAAGTTAGCGATTGGCCCAGGCCATCAACAAATAGCTTGTTCACTGTTTCACGATCATCTTTAGACCCTCTTCTCGAAGAAATTAGTTTACACCAGAACTCAGATCCTGTCTTTACCACAAACCTCTCATTGGCACCTGTGCATGCAAGACACAAAGACAAGAAGGAGAGATCCGGCTGAGAAATTAAAAGCGACGGCCTCTTGTCTAATATTGTAGCAAGGAATGACACAAAACTTTCAACCACGTCCGGGTCGGTTTCAGGCGAGACATTGACTTTCTGGATGATCGCGAAGATTGCATCGGGAGCCATAGAAGAAGAGTATGCACATACAGCTGAGCTGGCTAGCTGGAGCAAGAATGGGAGATTATTAGAGGATGTGGAAAGTTTCGCATCAAGAAAATGCATGATTGTCTCGAGACCGAAAACGAAAGGTCCTGATACAGCCTCCACAAGCCCGATTTTCAGTATACAGCATTTTTTCTCCATCACTTGGGGATCTTCTTCCGCGGAAGAATACAACAGCACAGAAATCCTCGACTGGAAAGAGTCTGTCAGCCAGAATTTCTCGACTGCTGATTTTTTGTCCTCCGAAAGATCAACGTCTGCTTCAGCCCGAAAACCTTTGCCCAGTTCGCAGACGCAGCCTAGAACAGCAACTGGCTCCAGAGAGGACTGTTCCAGTGAGTTCAATATAGCTGATAATCGAGCAGCTTGGACTGGAGGATTTTGAGACGCTTCAAGGATAGAACCATAAGCATACGTGATACGATCCCGAATGAGGGGAAGGACGGTGGGGTCGGCAATCATTTCGAAAACCAGAGATTCAAAGTCGGGAGCCATGCTCACAAGAAATTCCCTGCAGTCACTGCATATGCTAGAGATGGCTTTAGAAGCTGTCAGTCTAGCAGGAGGACACCGTAACATCGTCGTTACTAGGAACCCAAGCACGGGAGACAAAAATTCTGGCCTAGTCTTATAGAAATAGTCGACAACAGACAAGAACTGGGTCACCGTGTAGACAAGCTGGTTGTCCTGAAAAAGCGGCAGCTCGAACAACTGGGAACTCAGAACCGAGCTCATGCAATTAGATATTTCTGGCGGAGGCTCAGAGAAATTGCAAGCTATAGAATTGAACAGGTAGAGCGATGTTTCGAGATCTGCAAAATTAGCATAGCTTTGCAGCACATTATCAGTCAGGTGCTTAACTAAAGGAATACCGAGGGTTGGATAGATGGCATCAAAATAGTCTGCGCATTCTCTTCTAAAACTGGCAAACTCGTCGCCCAGCTGGAAATGTGCCTTTTTCCAATAAACCACAGCCACTTTGAAGAATATTTCTTTAGTAGTTGCAGTTTCTGCAGGCGAAAATTCAACCTCTTTGTCGGCAAATGACTCGGCCAACGAACACCACACCGCCAAAAGATAGCTAGAAGCCATTTCCTCGGAAAGGGGATCTTGGGAGCAGTCTGTGAGGGCCATGAGAAACTGAATTTTGCTGTCCGCGGACTTGAGCAAGCCCAAACCTCCGTGGGGCAAAGTAGATATGTAGGAGACTGCGAACTTTACAAAAACATCGGTTTCCCCCACCACGTGGCCTGAAAACACGATACTCTCGACGAGCTCTCGCAACGGCAGCTTTAAAATGGAAGGATCTGTTTCAAGGATTTCCGTGCTTGCCTCTAAAGCGTGATCGCAGTGCTCTCCCCCGAGGGGTATTATGCTGAATAAATTATATAAAATACTGGTGGTATCGTATCTTTGCAGTGAGTTGAAGTCTGCGCACGAAACATATTGGATCCAAGCCTGAACACACTCGATCCACGAGTTAATGAGGTGGCTATTTCCATACGTAAAGGATAAAACTTGTGATACTGATGAAAAAGTCTTTTGCCTTGTGATCTCGTCCAACGCTACCCTCTCTTTCAAGGGAATTCTGATAAGTTCTTCTGCCATGATTTGCGCAAACAGCAAAACCATCTGCAATGAATTTCCGGATAAATTGTGTAACAGAAGAGACACCTCCTCCGAGCTGAGAACCACATAGAGCTCGGCCCTATTGTCGGCGAGAGCCAGAAGTAGCGTATCTACGGGATTCTGCCATATGTCGTAGCAATGAAGATAGCAAAGACCCATATTGGAAAACATTTTCCGGACTACAAAGGTAGCATGGTGACCGTGGTTCTTCACCAAGTTTACAGCGTGCATAACAATCTCCCAAAGCAGATGCCGCTTTCTATCTACGGTCAAAGATGGAAGTGCCATGTTAATGTTGACAGTGTATGTCAGGGCACCGAAGAACTTGCAATCGAGTGAGTCCACATATAGAAGCTGATTGGCTAAAGCCCATCCTTCAGGTGGCTTCTGCACCGATTGCAGCGTCTGCTGCACTCGAGAAATAGTCTCAGGATTCGAACTCGAATAAAGTGTTTTGATCAGCTTTTGTTAGTGACAGGAGATCAGCCGACTTACTCCGATGACTTCTTCCATTGATAGTTGAGCATCCACACACCAGTATATTTTTAGGGAAAATTCAAAATTGAGAATGACATTCAAGATGAGCCAGAGGGAACTACAGCACTGACAAGCATATAAGTCGGTGTTGGAGGGCATCAGTCTAAATACTGCTACAACTAACAAAATAAATCATAGGCGTAGGTCATGCATATAAGATCTAGAAAACAAAAAAAAAGACATTTAAAAAAGATAGAAAAAATTCAATCAAAAAAATATATTGATCACTATACAGACGACGGTTCACAGTTCAAAACAAAGTCAGTGGACTTGTCAGACAGCCATTTGTGCCCACCCAAAACATCACTTTCGAAAAAGTTCACGTGATGGGTCAAGATCATCGCTCCTTTCAAAGACAGCCGAAGCTAATCCATACAAAAGGCAATAATTAGATGACTAGACCACTAAGGATCATAGTCAAGCTGATAAATTCTCACTCTAGGGCACAAAGGTATCTACCTCATCAACCAAGTTGGATTCAGTGGCTCTTTTGAAGAGTCAAAGAGGGACGTGACCTATAGAAATGATCCTATGAAGTACGTCGTGAGGATCTAAGAAGCGGAAGGGGATGCTTATATAGAAAAATTGGATGGGGGGTTACCCGGCGAACAGCCGGTTACCCGGAAAGTAGGGCTTGCGGTGCAGGGATTCTCAGACAACATCATCACACCTCATTCCTTACAGATACTCTTTGCCGTTATGTCACATGCCATGTCTACGAGACCGTCGCAGTTCTCTCTAAATGCCGGAGGATCTTTAGGTAGAGGCAGGCCACGTCCGAGCAGGCAGTGCTCTAACTGTACATGCTCTCCTGGACTTCTATCCCGTCAGGGGAGGCTGTCTTCTACGCTCAACAAAAGAATCAGTATGAGAAGAACCTCCGGTAACCGTGGGGACTCACCATCTAGCCTGTCTGGCTCGCCGCGTCGTACGTCGCTATATACTGTGGATTCTGAGTGTACCAACGACCAGATGAACACTTCGTTAAGACTAGAAATGCTGCGTAACGCTATGAAGGAGTACGATGATAGCCTTGGTGTATATATAATCCCATCTGAAGACGCTCACCAGTCGGAGTATGTTTCTGCTGCCGATCAGAGAAGATACTTCATATCTGGCTTCAGCGGATCCGCAGGTGTGGCTGTCGTTTCACGAGACATCATGTGTATGAACGACAAGCCTGAGGGTCTCAGCGCGCTTTCAACAGACGGCCGCTACTTTACACAGGCATCTCAGGAACTTGACTACAACTGGGTACTGCTGAGACAAGGCGTAAAAAATGAGCCAACATGGCAAGAGTGGAGCGCTAAGCAAGCCGCTCAGATGTCACGTGATTCTGGAAGAGAGATCAAAATTGGCATAGACCCAAAGCTCGTGACTTTTGCACAAGTGCAGCAATTCAAAAAAGTGATTGCAGAACAGTGCAAGTCTGGTGCCAATGTTGTTTTAAGTGCCATCAAGAAGAATTTAATTGACCAAATTTGGCCGTATCTCGAAAAGGCGCCCATACGCCTTTATGAACCTTTAAGTGTTCAGGATCTGAAGCACACGGGGATGGACACTGCTACAAAGCTGGCAAAAGTGAAGGAGGCGATGGGTGAGTGCGACTCGCTTGTCGTCTCATCACTAGACGAGATTGCATGGTTCCTGAATCTCAGAGGAACCGAGGTGGCTTTCAATCCAGTCTTTTACTCCTACCTTTTGATAAACCGCGGAAAGGTCACTTTATACATTGACAACCATGAGAGGCTGGACAACGTGAAAGCATACCTTGATTCTATAGATGTCTCGATTTCGCCCTACGAGGAGTTCTGGAAAGATTTAAAGACTGTTTCCGATGCCAGCGGGATATCCTTGCTGGTTCCTGACTCGGCATCCTGGGCTATTGTAGATTGCGCCACAGGTGGATGTAAGCAGACGAGTTCTCCCATTTCGGAACTGAAAGCGGTGAAAACCCCGGAGGAAATCGCCGGAGCCAAATCTGCTCACAGCAAAGATGGTCTTGCAATTATCAACTTTCTTGCTTGGCTACAGAAAAGGCTTGTCAAAGATGGTGAACTTGTGGACGAAGTTGCTGCTGACGACCAGCTTTTACAGTTTAGGAAAGCGCTGCCTGATTTCAAGGGACTGTCTTTTGAAACCATCAGTGCCACAGGAGCTAATGCTGCTATCATCCACTACGCACCGAAGAGAGGAGAATGCTCTGTGATTGATCCTTCCAAAGTGTATCTCCTGGATACAGGGTCGCATTTTTTGGAGGGAACCACCGATACTACCAGGACTGTACACTTTGGCAGCCCTTCCAAGGAAGAGATTGAGAACTATACCGCAGTGCTCAAGGGTAATATTGCGCTCGCTTCTTTGAAGTTCCCCGAGGGGACGACTGGCTTGATGATAGATGCCATTGCAAGGCAGTTCTTATGGCAAAAGGGTTTGGATTTCAAGCACGGAACTGGCCACGGAGTTGGATCTTTTCTCAATGTGCACGAAGGCCCTATAGGGATCGGGTTTCGTCCGTACTGCAATGTGTTTCCTCTACAGGAGGGTAACATTCTCTCCAACGAGCCAGGCTTTTACAAAGAAGGACATTATGGGATTCGCCTTGAGAATGTGATGTTTGTGAAGTCATCAGAGGCAAAGTTTTTACAGTTTGAGACTGTTACTAAAGTTCCTTTCTGCAGAAAACTAATCAACTCTAAGCTTCTCACACAGGATGAGAAAGATTGGTTGAATGCTTATCATAGACAAATCTGGGATGAAATGAGTAAAAAGGTTTCCAAGGAGGGTTATTATTGGTTGAAGCAGGAAACGGCAAAGATATAGGACGATGTGCAAACATACGAAATAAAGTAATACTGTTGATGCTGGTTGCTGTCTGAGAGGCTACTCTTGGCCATATGAAGTCCAAGTTGGGTTGCGCGAAATGATATCAAGCATGGGCAAGTGATGTAAGGTCAGACTGATATTATTGCAGCCCAGAGAGTGGACAAAGGCTGCCATTAAAGCTTTATAAAATAGCTAAACGAGGTTCGATCGTATCGCATCAGTTATGTACAAAATGCACTCAAGAAATCCTCCAATTAGAAAGCTGTTGTTAATAATCTGATTACGTCATCCTCTGGTGGCGGCTTACGTCATCACAAACGAGTCATGGTGCATACAAATTAATTGCGATTCTCGGAGTTTCAACAAAATGACAACCAGACTACTACAGAGACTGAATGTAGGAGGCAGGCTCCTTAATCGTCGATTGATCCAGACTTACAACCAAAGCAGAGTCGTTGATGAAAACAAATGGGCTAAGCACTCGCTGCCCACGGGCACGTCGTTAAAAGATCTATACAAGGAGCCGACTAAGATTCCAACCGAAACCAAACCAAAAAGGAGAAGACAGCTACGTCCTAGAAAGGCTTTAATTTCGCTGTCTCCTTCTGCGGTAAGCCATTTGCGTGCACTTCTGGACCAGCCAAATCCAAAGATGATAAGAATAGGCGTAAGAAACAGAGGGTGCTCTGGGCTCACTTACCATTTAGAATACGTTTCCGAGCCAGGAAAGTTTGACGAAGCAATAGAACAAGATGGAGTTAAGGTTTTGATTGACTCAAAGGCTCTTTTCAGCATAGTTGGGTCAGAGATGGACTGGCTCGATGATAGACTAAGCTCGAAGTTTGTCTTCAAAAATCCCAACTCTAAAGGTACTTGCGGATGTGGAGAGAGTTTTATGGTGTAGTGTGGTGCCTTAGAAGGTGTAGGGTTTTATTTATTTTTATGCATGAGTTTCGCACGATCACAAATCCGTACTATATAAAAGGGTATTTATTTTTTCTCTTTATTTCTCATACTGTGCACAATGAAACATCTTCTCGCTTTCCATTGCCCTTGCTGGCCAAGCTCCTGAAAATTATGACTCGCCTAAAGACGCCTTTGCGAGAGCTGACTTTGACGAAGGTAAGCTTCACGGCATTGTAGAGTTTTCTTCCACAAAGAAGCACCAGGTCAAAGTGCTCGTAGACATCACCGGTTTGCCCAAAGAGGGCGGCCCCTTCTTCTATCACATCCACAAGCTTCCCGTAGTTGATGGCGATTGTAAGACTACCTCCACTCACTTGAACCCATACGCTGCTCCCGCTGACTGTGACTCTGTTCCTGACGACAGCTACTGCCAAGTAGGCGATTTGTCTGGAAAGCACGGGTGGATCAACTCTAGCTGTTTTGAAACTTCCTATGTGGATCCGTATTTGTCTCTTAATCCGGCCAACAAGGGCTACCCTGGTAACCTCGGAATTAACCTTCATTACAGTAACATGACTATTTTTGCTTGCGCCAACATTGTGCCAATGTCAAAGGACAATGCCTATCACGCTGGCGAGGAGGAGAAGGAGGAGGTGACTCCTAAGAAGGAGCTCAAGAAATACTTGAGCAGTATTTCTCCTTGGACCAAAAACGACTCCTATGGCAACTACACTTGTGACGACGAGTTTACTATTGTCGAGGAGAACAACGGTGTACCCTCGTACGCAAAAGGCTGGGTTGGCCTGCTGGCATTGGCTGCTATGGCTATTTAGCATCTCTTAACTGATTCTCTTTTACTATTTTTCATTCCTTCAGCGTGGTTTTCTTACTTTTCATTCTTTGCGAGGTATGCTTACCTTTTCTTTCAGCACGGTTGGCTCACTTTCCTCGACCGACATGAGAGCACTGTTTTAGATGCCGTTACGAAATGTCGCCTCGAACGCTGGAGAAGCCTCTTCAAACAACTTAAAACTGCAAGTGGATTCCATGGAGACGGCTTTCAAGTCACTTGATAACAATTATAGAGTTTTCGCTTAGAGACTGCTTGCTGTAATCACCCGCCTCTTTCGAAAACGGAATTCAGCGGGACTGACTTCGATGTAGCTATTTGAAGCCAGTAACTGGAATGGGGCCGAGCTTTTTGAGCAGTAATGATCAGATTTTAAGAAATCAACACCTTGCCATATTTAGAGCCTGTTGTGGAACCAACAATAACGTAAGGAAAAAATGAGTCTTTAACGGAGACTATTCAACGCTGAGTGATGAAGCATTTCTTGCAATTTCGAGCCAAAGTATTTGCAGGTCTCGCTGCCATCCAGGTTTCAAACGAAAAACGGTTCTCTGCTAAACAGCTCTCTCTTTCTCCCATCAAGCCATTAAAATCGATTTGTCAAAGTGTGAGATGATTCAGAAGAGAGGCGGAAATTCTGACTCAGAACAACTTGAATCCATGACCCAAAACTTGCAGTTTGAAAAAAAGAGATAACCAATTTCTCTCAACAGTTTACAGGAAATCCTGTTCTATTACCCATACCATAAAACCGTCTTATTTGAGCACATCACCTGATGGTCCTGACGTATAAATATGGCAGAGACTAAAGAGTTTCTGAATGCGACGAATGTATGGAGGTCGTCTACGAAGTGAACGAAAAAGAAAGAGAGCAGATGATTTATTTCTTTAATGAGCTAATTTCATCAATCTCTTGTACTCCTTCATCCTTCGCCTCATGAGTTTTCTTTTGTTACCGTTTTTCGGAGCGATGCGTGAATAATCAATTTTTTGCCAGGCTTATATCACTGATTTTTCTTACTTCCATCCACAAAAATCCATGTATATGACCAGAACTCTATCCTGCCATTCCATCCTGAGCCAGTGATCTCGGACATTTAATGTGAAGTCGGGATATAAGTGGTTCAAAATCTCTTTCTTCAAGATATCCCACTTACGGTAGAGGTAGTCTGTGCCGATGGGGGGAAAGTTACGTAAGTTCTGCCTCCGCTGATGAAAGCTACGAGCTCTATCCAAGCCTGATTCAAAGAGATCTAGTCCTCCATCTAGTTGACCTATCAATCTGTGAAGCTCTGGCTACTGAAGATCGGCCATAGAGAGGGTAAAAAAAAACGTAGGACAACCAAACTGGTCAATTATGATTCCTAAGTCAGCTGATTCACGAAGCCAGTAGGCTTTAGATCCCCGAACGGTGGAGCCACACTTGAAGGTTCTGGCCATCATGTTTTGACGCTCATCGTCATCATTCGACGCACGATTCAAGTCAGTAATGGTCAACCCTCTTTTACCAATATCACTTTCTATGAAATATTTTCCGCTGCGCAAAACGCGATGACGAAAAATAACGTTGAGGACATAGTATCTGAATCTAGGATGCCTAGAAAATCTGCCGTCTTTGTACCTAATCAAATGGCGCATATAATCGCACAGTCTGATACTGTAAAGACGTGGTAAAAGCCATTCGGCTTTCCCGAGAGGAAAGAGGGAGGGAAATGTCATCGAGAAGTAGCCTTCTGTATTGTACTCGTCCACTGCTTCGTGAATTTGAGGCCAATCAATAGCTACACAGTCATTACGTGGTATACGTTCCAAAAGACGATGTTCCTTATCCTAATGTCTTCCCCTTCTCTATCCGGAAAAATGCTTGGAACAAAGGAAGTTGGCTCATCAACCATGAAATCATTTTCTAGCTCTTCATTGTCACCATCATGCTCATTATTGTACTGACCACCAACAAAGTCTTCGGAGGGATTGAGCTGAGTCAGTCGATCTACTACAGATTGGTTTTCTGGAAGGTCCGCATTGGATACAATAGTAACATCCCTATAGTAAGGATTATATAGTTTCAAAAATCGGAGGGCTTTTAGTACTCTTTTCTTTTGAACTATAAAATCTTTATATCTACGTGGGTCTTTACTATCTGTTTTCCTTACGAGCAGGATGGAAACATCTTCAGGCAATAGAGGTAAATGAGTAGCCAGGGGAACTGCGTTTTGAAAGAAATTGATGACATTGCCCCTGTATTTGTATTGACCACCCCCTTTACCTAGCCACACAGTCAAGAAAGGATTACACCTTGTGATTAAAAGCTCCTCAATAGGGGTCAGCTCATCTATAATTCTACGAAACTCAAGAGGTAGATCACCAGGATCTGCATTGTTTGATTTGTTGAACTTATGCTGAGTATTTTCTTGATGGCAGCGAAGACATGGGCCATCTCTACGAACATAAATTCCTGTGAAGTGTTCATTGCACACTGCACATGGTTGTGAGGGAAGGG
>JAKTTA010000430.1:0-12844 GCA_030580415.1 Citeromyces nyonsensis
GCTGCTCTGTTTAATGACTGAATCCCTGAGTGTAGGAAAAGTATGCCATAAAATAAGAAGTCGCAATTGTTGCATCTTGAAACGGTTCTTAGACAACATTGGGGTAGATTGATGGACCCTCTTTGTCTTAATGTAAGCCCAATATTTCAGTACACTCGACCGCCGCTGGAAGCCCAAACTCAAAAGCCCTTTCTAGTGGAATGAAGATTCTTCTCCCGCGAGTCAATCAACAGAAGGTGGGGGTGACGGACTATTTTAGTGGAATGAATGTGGGTGGGACATCCTGAAATGCAGCTAGGCTGAAGTTGGTATGTTGTAACAGCCGCTCACTATCTCTTTCGCCTTGAGTGAAATCAGTGAGGAAGAGAAGAGTCACCGACGAGTATGAGAAAGCTTCACCCATTGTATGAAAATTCTGGAGACCAGATACAGCTAACCATCGAGTTGAATGACCTAATGGTCCCGACTGGCTATTACCGCCAAGGTTTACTAAGCATAAATGGGTTTCATTAGGATGGAGGTCAGAAAGAATGGGCTTCTTTGAAGAGTCCAGCAGATCCATACACCTTATTCTTGTACCGAGGAGGTGCTTTTTGATTTCGATTGATAGACCCGGATTTGCCAAGACCAACAGCCATTTTTCTTTATTGTTTCTTCTGTAGTTTTTGCATTCTGGCTCCTCACTGCTCCTCTTTTGATAGTGTGGTGACTAATACTCCTTCACAGAAAAGATATCAGGCCATCACGAAACGCCTTCAAGGTTCCCTGCATCTCACACGGCCAGACATCTCAAGAATCCATTAAACCAACCAACTGTCATAATCCTCCTTAACAGGGAACATTCACCCTGAAAAACTCACCAAGGATCTCACTCTCATTCCCTCTTATTCTCTCAATGACTCAGAAGAGAATATAATCCATCCACAAGTCGATACATTCTCCTCAAAGTCTCACACCAGCAGCCAACAGAAGCTGCTCCTGACGGAGGTTAACCAAAGATTCTTTCCCATTGATCAAGCACCTCTTACACCCTCTTGAAAATTGCGTCAACATGAAACACTTTCAAATCCTCCGTGCTATTTCATGAAACACGTTTTGCACTGCACTAATGGAAAGTGACTGGGAGTCCGTGAACCCATTCGAAGACAAGTTGGCCTTCCCTAATGACATCCTGCGACAGATAGCTCTCAATCTAACCACAGAATCAGCACTCAGTTTCGCATTGGCCCACACCAGTTTCCTGGATGCAGCGAGGTATAGGCTATACCGGAAAGTGGTATTTGTAGACCGAGACGCAAAGCAGAGATTTCTCTATAGCAATGAGCGTTTCACGGTCGTTCCCAACGATACCCTATTTCGATTTCTCGATCTTGTTAGACTCAGCAATAACTATGTAGGGGACTTGGTTCAAGAAATATGGTGCTTTGGGAACATTTCATGGAGACACGTTACCGACTCTTGGTATACCACAATCCAGTTTCTACCCAACTTGGAAACGCTCATCTGGCCAGAGCTGCCCTTGATGAAGTATGTGATTCTGCCTTTGGATATCAGGGAGAACATCAAGTCGTTGAGTATTAGTGTGGATATTCTCAGTCACTCGAGACTGAATGGGATAGATCAAACCATTCTGTATTTCCCCATTCTACAAGACTTGAGCATCAGTCTAAGTTGCAGTAATTTAAGAAACTCAGAAGTGTGTGCCAAGCTGCTATTGCGTGGTGGGTGCTTGACCAACCTTCGCAGGCTGCGAATTTCGTACGAGGAAACACAGCCATTTTCGCAGAATCTGTACACCCCGTCTTTACAGGAGTTATTCGAAAGTGCAGACAAGACCAAGAGGTCAAAGAAGAAAATGTTTTCTTCGCAAAAGCAAGAGCGTGCTCAGCTCAACGAAGGCTGGCTCCTTCCCCTTGTGACTTTTGCATCGAGCGGGTCAATGAAGCTGGCGAGTTTAAGTCTCGACAAGGTTTGTATTCGCGCTAGCGATGTTGATTCGCTTTCTAAATGTGTAAACCTTGGCTCCTTGAGACACCTCGAGGTGACAAATACCATTCAGGTGTATGAGCACAACGTCAGCAACTCGAATACCTTCTTGCTTGAGTTGGCCAACCGTTTGGCATGTTTGGAAAGTCTTGCCCTTGAAATCAGGTACTTATGTGCCGATTGCGTCTCGGATTGTCGATGTATGGAACAAAAAGACGTCCTGCGATTTCTCCAGTCGACACCTCCATTGACAAACTTGCGGCTCTTCACTTATGACGTGCCAAAGCTTGAGGTGGAGCATTTGTGGCCGCATCGAGCCACCCTGCGGAAGCTAAACTGGAGAGACTCAGCTTCGATGAAGAGAGTTTTTTCACTCTTGGCTCATCACACTTTCTATCATGACATGTTCTGGAACACTCAGGATGGAGTTGCATCGTTGGAGAGGTATACAAGGGACCTTGAGATGGTGGAACTGAGCTCTTATCTGCTAGGGGACTGTATAAATCCTTCTACCCGTCCCTTGCGTGGCGAATTGAATGAGCTATTGCAAGGTTATATGAAGGCTCTATTCCATCACATGATTCGGAACTTGGACGAGCATTTCACTCTGGAGAGTCTTAGGCTGTTTGGAATAACCTTGAGTGTTTAGAGCGTTATGAACATTGATTTCAAGCTGACCGCGAGCTGATGAAAAATCGTGGAGATCCAAACGATATTTCCAAAAAGTTGACACTTTAGGGAGACAGTAAAGAGTTGAATGCGAGTTGGACTTGTACTCCAAATAAATTTTTGTTACTTTGCTAAGCGGTCTTTCCTATCAGTGTCATTTCTTATGAGTAGACTTCCATCACAAGAGTGTGAAATATCCTCTCAGCTTTGATTCACTTGAGAATAATAGTGCTTATTTCATAGAGCAAGGAGTGTTTGGGGCTGATTATCGCAATGAGACGTTGGTATATCGAAGGCTTTGTCAGACTGTGAGAGAGCGAATTCAAATACTCAGATCGAGCCCTACTGTGCAGATGGGTGCTAATGGAAGGCGGCGTGGTCAGCTTGAAACGCTTTCAGAATTTATCACTGAAAATCCAAATTGCTGTACAGATCAGACCTTCTTTCGAAATGATCTTCTTTTCCCAGCAACTACTGAAAACTTGACCTTTGATTTGCTTTGTGAGGCACAAGTTGCTAAACATCTTGACAGGTGCATTACGCCAGGGTTCACCATGAAAGTTCTGGCCAAGGTGCCACACTGCTCCGAAAAAGTCCTTTCCAGAAAAAACTTTAGCTGAACGAATTGGTATTAGTTCACCGGCAAACGAACTGAGCATCCCTACTTTTCTGGCCTCCACAGCGCATAAGGTGCCGAGAAATACTAGACTGGAATTGACGCGGCAAGCGCTTTGATCGGTATAAACAAGGCGCAATTCCTGGTAATCTGCATCAACCAAAAAATGACTTATGTTAAACGTCACCAAGATCGATTCTTAAGTTCAGAACATCGTAGTCTCGAAAAGATCAGATCACCAAAAGATACGATCTTCGGTCTGATCTTATTTGTTTTGATCAAGTATAATGTATGGATGTGATTTTTCTATATCCATACATTTCTGTACTTATGTGTTGTTGATTTGTATTGCTCTGGGGAGTTGTAAACCTAGCATTGCATCTTTCGATAAAGTCATAAATCTTAAAGCCTTCAGCTTCTCTGCACCCATTAGAAATATAATATATATGTCATGCTTTATATAGATCAGATCAGATCAGATCGCGATGATCTGGTAACCTCTAATTCATATCTTTTGAAAGCACTGATTTCAGACTGAAGATGAGCTTTCACCTTATTTGATATTGTTCCATTGCCGTTACCCCCGTATAAAGAGTCAGAAACGACTGGAAAATCATTCAAGAAGTGCCAGGAAAAAATTCCCTCTTCTTTACTCTCTTTCGCTGCCTTGAGGAGATAAATCAAAAAGACTTGGAAATGGTAAACCGGGACTTTAGCATTATGTACTCCAATTCAAGTGATGCGAGACCGTCAAGTGAGGGTATTCAGGGCTGGGGCTTCAATCATCTACCCTTTTGGTGACTGGTTTTGGAAAATAGAACTCAGAACAAGAAAGGTGGTGACAGCTAGACTTTCTGCTGAGGAATAACAACTAGTGACTGTTATTCAAGGATGAATGATCAATCATTGCGAACTATTTCTCTATTCATTCTCATAAAGTTCGAATGTTGAATTCTCGGCATTTAAAGACTGCACATACAGACCCAAGAAGTTTGACACTATATCCAGGAAAATTGCCATCAAGATGACTGACATTCGGCATATATAATCTTACGCACATGGTAGATGACTATCAAGACCATGCAAATTCTAGATCGAGTGGAAATACAGGGGAGGTTTTCAAGTAAAATCACAATCAGAGATTCAACGCGAGTGATCTGGGCGATGAATTCATAGCTCATACTTTTATCACATCCATAGGAACCTTTTTTCTAGGGCTGCGGCGAAAATTAGAAACTCGCTTTTATTTTTGCCTGGCAAAAATAGGCAAAAAAGCGTCATATTTCTATGCTGCCCTTCTCCAAGGCACATATCCTTACACCTGCAAATGATTGTCAGATCTAAAGTTTTTCTCAAGCGCCAACCAAAAAGGCTTAACCTTGCATGTCATTCTATTGTATAGTTCCTTCCCTTACACTCTTAGGCAGCAGATATTCGAGTATCACCTTCAACCAACTCAAGGATTTTAAGGAAAGTGGCTTGAGCAAATTTTAAGGAAAGTGACTCAATACAAAGACTTTCTGTTTAAGAGATTCAGGCTGATTGAGCAATGTATAAGGTGAACATTAAACAGAGTCATCTCTTGACTATTCGTCAACAGAAACCTGATACTCTTCATGACAGAACCTGTTCTAAAACGTTGATTCTCATATGGAACTGTCATTAGAAGATGATATACGCGACAGGTACTTTTGCATCCTCACATCCTCACATCCTCACACCCTCACACCCTCACATACATTAGATCAAGTGATGACCATCAACTTCCCCAAAAGCCCCCTTTAGGCCCATCTTTAGCCTCAAACTCTGTGATAGATAAAACCACAAAGGCATCTATAACAAATCGCGCCTTGGTTGAATCACCCCTTGACTGAATCACCGCCTTGATTGATTCACCGCCATGATTGATTCACCACCTTGCGATCTCACCGTCTTTGCAAAAGCACCTACCAGTCTCACCCATCTTCTCTCAAATCGACACTCCCACCAAAAATAGTACAACTACCCGCATCAACCAAGATCTCACGATAAGACCAACAACTGATAAGGTGAGATCCTCTTCTAATATCCTTGCACCAGCCCAACATTTTTCAAACCACCATGACAGTCACTCACAAAGTTGTTCACGAGGCCAATGGGGTCGAAGGGCGTGTGACGCCTGCTGAATTTTTTGCCAAACAGCCAAGAGACTCGCTTTCCTCAATGCAGGACTACTACAACCTTTACAACCAGTCGATTGAGGACCCTGAAGGGTTTTTCGGGCCTATGGCAAAGGAAATGCTTCACTGGGACAGGGATTTCTCAAGAGTCAAGGCTGGAACCTTAGCTGACGGAGACGGTGCGTGGTTTCTGGGTGGAGAGCTCAATGCGTCGTACAACTGTGTTGATAGACACGCTTTTGCCAGTCCTGACAAGCCTGCCATCATTTTTGAAGCGGACAATGAGGCAGAGTCTGAGATCATCACATTCAAGGAGCTGCTCCACCAGGTTTGTAAAGTTGCTGGAGTTTTGCAGAGTTGGGGCATTAAAAAGGGCGATACCGTGGCTATTTACTTGCCCATGACAGCTCAGGCTATTATTGCCATGCTGGCAGTTGCCCGTTTGGGAGCCATCCACTCTGTGATCTTTGCTGGGTTTTCGGCGGGTTCCATCCGCGACAGAGTTGCCGATGCCGAGTGCAAAGCTGTGATCACGTGCGACGAGGGAAGAAGAGGTGGCCGTATCGTCAACACGAAAAAGATTGTAGACGAGGGACTTAAAGATACCCCATCTGTGCAAAAAGTGCTTGTTTTTAAGAGAACAGGTGGCACTGTGGCGATGCAGTCAGGAAGAGACTTTTGGTGGCACGAAGAGTGCAAGAAAATGCCCTCCTACATGGCCCCTGTGTCTGTAAACTCGGAGGACCCGCTCTTCTTGCTGTACACTTCCGGTTCCACCGGATCTCCCAAAGGTGTGGTCCACTGCACGGCAGGATACCTCTTGGGAGCTGCCATGACGACAAAGTACGTTTTTGACGTGCACCCGGAAGACGTTTTGTTCACCGCGGGTGACGTGGGTTGGATCACAGGTCACACCTATGCACTTTACGGTCCGCTGTGTCTTGGAACGCCTACTGTTGTCTTTGAAGGAACTCCGGCTTATCCCGACTATGGCCGGTTCTGGAAGATTGTGGAGAAACATCGCGCCACGCACTTTTACGTGGCCCCGACTGCTCTGAGACTTTTGAAAAAAGCCGGAGAGGCAGAAATCGCAAAGTATGACCTCTCCTCGTTGAGAACTCTGGGATCAGTGGGAGAACCCATTGCTCCCGAGATTTGGGACTGGTACAACGAGCATATCGGAAAGGGCAAGTGCCACATTGCAGATACCTACTGGCAGACCGAGTCTGGCTCGCATCTGATTGCTCCTCTGGCTGGTGCTGTCCCGACAAAGCCTGGAGCTGCTACGGTTCCCTTTTTCGGGATTGACGCTGTGATTATCGATCCGGTAACAGGAAAGGTTCTTGAGGGAAACGACGTGGAGGGAGTCTTGGCGGTGAAAAGCACATGGCCCTCAATGGCCCGTTCCGTCTACAAGAACCACGACAGGTACATTGAAACCTACCTCAAGCCTTACCCTGGGTTCTACTTCACTGGAGACGGAGCTGGAAGAGACCACGACGGTTACTACTGGATCCGTGGAAGAGTGGACGACGTTGTGAACGTTTCAGGCCACAGGCTTTCCACTGCTGAGATTGAAAGTGCCCTTTTGGAGAATGAAAACGTTGCCGAAGCTGCTGTGGTTGGTATTAACGACGAACTTACTGGTCAGGCAGTGGTGGCATTTGTGTCACTCAATCACCAAGCTCTGGAGCTCGATGCTTTGAGAAGATCTCTCGTGTTGCATGTGAGAGGAATCATCGGTCCGTTTGCAGCTCCAAAGTCTATTATCGTGGTGCCAGACCTTCCAAAGACCAGATCAGGCAAGATTATGAGAAGGGTCCTGAGAAAGGTGACCAGTGGAGAGGCGGACCAGCTCGGTGATATGTCCACTTTGGCTAATCCAGGATCTGTGGATGAGATTGTGGCGGCTGTCAGTGTGCAGTTTGTGGTGAAGAAGTGATTTATAGAATCTTTGAAGCGAAGCGGAAAAGATGTTTTAGAATGAACTTTAGAGCAGATAATCTTGTAAAATCGCGACAAAGTGTAGCGAAGGAGCAGGGGCCATTTTGTGCAGGTTGATTATAGCGCGACGGGAGCTGTTCCACAGGTTCCATGGAGGGTGAATTACAGTAAGGGAATATTTCCTTTTTCTCGAGAAGAAAGACTGCTTCTTGTTAACTTAATTGCGTTGCAGCGAAAGCGAAGGAGTAGTAGCCACACAATACATCCTCACACCAGACAGGACCACCTCACTGATGCTTTTTTGGCAATTGGTCTCTCGGTAAAACCGCTTATCGGCAAGCCTGTGTTTTGTATAGCACCACTACCATTGAGGAGCTTTTATTTTGAAAGATGAGCAAGCTCGAGATGTAAGGATGTACGCGAGGACAAATATTTAAGTTGATTCATCCTTTTTGGTACAGAGCGTGAAAGCACGCCAGTACATTCTATGTGGAATGAGTGCGCCAGAATCGATCAGCATTCAGACATCGAAATCCACCATATCATCTTGAAACACTACTTAGCTTTGTCGAAAATTCCCATCGTATTGCCCCACTGGTGAACTTGAGACAGTCTACCCTTGGCTTTCTGCGCCCCATTAAATTTCAATCTTTAGGGATCCGTCTCCGCTGAGTTTGAGAAATAGCACTGAAACTCTGGAAGCCAGGAGGCTTGCCTTGCGATCCGCTAGTGAGTCTTCTGGAGATTAACGACGGATACGGATGAAAGCATTCATGAATTATATGCGAACGGGACACAGTGAGCCTTGTCGTTAGCATGGCAGTCAATACTTAGTTACAAGTCAAGTAACTAACCGCCATTGCGAATTAGGATAAAGGGGAGCAACTCAACTTGACAAGAAATGAGTTCTCTAACGGGAAATCCTGCCAATTTCTGCATATTTAAAGAGTTTGATTTGCAACGTTAGCTGCCCCTTTTCTGTGGCCCCAATACCCTGCCTTCCCTTTTTTTCTCGACCAAAATTTCCCGACTACAATGTATGCCACTTGAGACAGGCAATTTTGTTACAACACTCTGTCGTTCTCTTTAAAAGATTCAAAGAGTGGCTATCAACAATGAATTTTTGCCTAGATTCTTGTGGAAGCCCAGAAAGTGTACTCGGTGGTCTATCAATGTACGAAAGACAACCCTGGTGGCTCAGGTCATTTGAAAAACCGACAAAAGTGGTGGAAAACAATCTGAAAGGGGAACCATCTGAAACCCATTGAACGGCCCTTGTTACACATTCGGCCCCTATTTTGACAATATCGTGCATAAACTTGCATACTTCTGCAGGAACCTTCTAGAAGATTGCTGCAAGGTATATATAAACCCCCCCTGCTGATCTCAACCAGCAATGTCTTTCTACCAACAAGCCCCACTTTCCATCTACGATATCCTGGAAGCTGTCAATGCGCACCAGCATCAGCCTCAGCAGCGTTCGTTTGCAGGAAATCCATTCACCTACTACGGACAAGATGCAGAAGAGCCGGACGAAGAAGAGGAGTTCGCCGAGGATCCACGTGACATCCTCTACAGATCCCTCTACGGACAACCGTATGTGTCTCGACAGAGTTCCAGACAAGTTCCGAGGGTTCCGAGGGTTCCGAGGCCACAGGTACAACAAAGACCCAGACCCCTGCCACACCGGCCATCTTTGCATAGAAATCCAGATTCAGGATTTGTTCCGATATCTTCCTTGGCAGACTTGATCGATGCGCATAACCAGGAGACTCCAGAGAAGGAAGTGGAAAAGATAGCAGACAAAGAGGTCAAGAAACCTAATGTCCATGCCTCCGCTCCAACTCCGGAGTTGGATACTCTGCAAGTGTCCAAACCACAGTTGAAACAACAGCTTCCATATTCTCCCCCCTTGAATGTTTACGATACAGAGTCTTCTTACCTGGTTTGTCTTTCGGTTGCAGGAGCAGACAAGGGCTCGTTTGTAATTGACTTTCACCCTACGACTCACGAGTTGCTGGTAAAGGGCGAGGTACCCAACAAGTATGAAAACGAGACAACAAAGATCAGAGTCTCTGAGCAGAGGTTTGGATCGTTCGAGAGAACTGTGAGGTTCCCCATGGTTCCACCTCTAAAAGATGATGGGATTCGCGCCACTTTCAACAATGGGCTGCTAGAGATTTCAGTTCCAAAGTTGGCTCCTTCTGAGCACAAAAAGACCAAGCGGTCGATTGCCATTGAGTCTGTTCAAGACGAAGAGCTGCAGCGTGAAAATGCCAGAAAGGGAGTGTTGTTGAAGGGTGACAATAGAAGGGAGTAGGTAGCCTTGAATGTTATGAATAGTTATGATTATTTTTTCCATCAAGAAGTAAGTGTAGTGTACGCTGATGAGATACGTAACATGATCGACTTGGAGAAGGCGTGAGGATTAAGGCGGAGCTAGGGAGTAGGTTTCTTACATTATAGCTACTCTTTGCCACTGGTTACCTGCAGTTATCAAAGGGATTATCCTGTAAAGGATGGACTGACTCTAGAAGATTTGTTTTCATTCATTAGAAAGAGTAGATCAGTACACCACACAATATCACCCGACGGGGAATCGAACTGCCAACTCCCCTTAGATATGTCTGCCTCATCTCCAGAAACCGAATGTCTTCGGGAGAGACGCGCTGTTCTGACACAGACAGGCATAACACTCTTCCCGGAACGGAGATTCAAAGCTGCACGATACTCCTGTGTTCCCCTGACCCAAATTCGTACGTATCTAAAGAAAAAAAGGACTAACCTCAGAAACGCCAGAAAATATAACTTTTCGAAATATTTTGAAATGTTCAGCCAACGAAGACGAAACGTTCACTGTCCGCTATGTGACACCCGGGTTTCTTCATCTGACGGTGAAGGAAATTACCGTGTCACTGGATGTAGAGGACCCGGCTTTGAAAGATGTGGCAGCTCACATCACCAGCAAGGCTTACCCTAATGCTATCACTAAGCAGAGAGTCGTAGTATTGATAAATCCTCATGGAGGTAAAGGGGCAGCTCTCAATATTTATCAAAACACCTGCAAACCCATACTGGAGGCTGCTGAGTGGGTGGTGGACATACAAAAGACTCAGTATCAAGGACACGCGATTGAAATTGCGAAAAATCTAGATGTAGAACGGTACAGCACCATAATTTGTGCTTCTGGAGACGGAATTCCGCACGAAGTGATAAATGGGCTATTTATGCGGCAAGACCGGGTCAAGACTTTTAGCTCTATAGCTGTGTCCCAACTTCCCTGCGGGTCAGGAAATGCCATGTCCATCTCGTGTCACGGAACCAGTGACCCATCTCGTGCCGCTCTGGCCCTAGTAAAGGGCCACAGTGTGCCGATGGACCTTATGGCCGTGACACAGATGCAAAATGGTTTGCCCCAGACCCGTCTTTCATTTCTTTCACAGACTTATGGTATTATCGCCGACAGTGATATCGGTACGGAATTTCTCCGATGGATGGGTCCATCTCGTTTTGAGCTCGGGGTCTTTATGAAAGTGCTTATGAACGCCAAGTACCCTTGTGAGATTGCAGTAAAGTATCAAGCAAAATCGAAACAGGAACTCACAGATCACTACCAGGAGTACTGCAAAGGTGTACACCTTCAGGAGCTGGAAGAGAAAGACTTTGAGCTGAAATACCCAAATCTGGACACCCCTGTTCCGAACGACTGGGAGTATATAGATGACCAGCTCACATGTAATCTCGGCATCTTTTATGTTGGGAAAATGCCGTACATCGCTCCTGGGTGTCAGTTTTTCCCAGCGGCTCTGCCTGCTGATGGCACAATGGATCTGGTAATTACAGACAGCAGAACCAATATTATCCAGACTGCCAACGTGCTTACGTCTTTGGATTCCGGAGCTCACGTTATGGCAGATGAAGTTGTTCACTCAAAGATTCTTGCCTACAGGTTGACCCCTAGAATGGACCACAGCTACATTTCCGTAGATGGTGAGAGTTTCCCTTTTCTTCCCACCCAAGCGGAGATTCTCCCAGGGCTGATGAGGACCATCATGAATGAGGGGTCTTTCATAGAGACATCTTTTGAGAGGTAGAGGTGTGTGGGAGGCTGAAAAAATAGCCAGGGTAAATTATCACCATGAGTCGGTGGATTTGAAGGAGGGAAATTTCAAATGTTGCGGAAAGAATGGAGTCATTACAGAGAGCGGGGCCAATTGGCTCGTCCACACTGTGTCACAACAACTCCTGAAGTGAGGTCACCTGACATCAAGGATTGATAAAAGCCATGCATATCTCATTGCAAGATTTATCCGCCCTCTGCAATGACGTTGGCAGAAGATCGACAATCTGTTATACCTCAGCTTGGAAGCATGGGGTGGTGATATCGCAAGCGATCTCGTCACACCAGGCTGCTATGAAGCGAGTTTATTTCCTCCAACAGAGAGTAGAATGCAACTGGTCAAGAGTAACGCTTTTGCTGATGTTATGAATCTGGAACTTATCTCCATCGATCCTGACGCCTGCAGTCTTCCTATGCTGCAAATGCTGCAAGTGGAGGTGATGCTCCGGAGAGGCGCTTCCAGACAGCATCAACCTCTATTCTTTCGTCTCTTTCTCAATGCTACCCCGAAAAAGGTGGAATTAAAGTAGTTCACTTATCTATGCTGCGGTGATCTCGAAAGATTTTTGGTCCGAATCACGTTGAAAGATTCGAGAAAGATGCACACTACTGTGTTGTCTCATCAATCAACTTCACCGTGCCTCGAGATGGGAAAAGCCACACTCGCCCATCAATTGGCATACTCAAAGACCACGACGGTGTTTTAGCGATGCAACAATCATTGGGCAATTTGTGTTTGTTAAAACCGACAAAATAGAGCCTATATGCTCCATAGTATTGTGCCATGCTAACATATTGGAGCTATTGGCTGCTCCAAACAATTGAAGAAAAGGAGAAGGGCAGCAAGAAGTACATTCAAACGTTTACAAAATGTCCATGGATTGGTGAAGCTACGACTCTCCACTCCATTCTCTACACTTGATTCTATGTTGAAAACCATGCCCACCACATGTCGATACGCCAGTTTAAATTCCATGAATTCTGTACGCTTGGACCAGAAAAAGTCCCTCCAAAAAAGCATATCAGTGCATTAAATTGACTCCCAACAAAATAATCGACCCACTGTTATAACATTTCCAAAAGGTTTACCCACCTTTGGTCGTGTGCCACCCAAAATGTTTTTTTCTTTTCAACCAACATGTCTGATCAGCAGAATCCTAACGCCGATGAGCTTGCGAGCAATTTGCAGAACACCTACCTAGCGGACGGCCAACAGGGGGGCTACAACTACAATGCTGGGTCGTCGTATGTTCCTGGACAACAGTACAACAACCAGTACCAGGGTTACAACCAGGGAAGTCAAGGCAACCAAGGGTACCAGGGGTACAACCAAGGATATCAAGGATATCA
>JAKTTA010000431.1:0-12838 GCA_030580415.1 Citeromyces nyonsensis
GAGCATAATGTATTGGGCTTATGCGGAAGGGAGACTTATGCTCATATCATCCCTTCTAGGAAGCTGACTATTTCCGCCATTACTTTACTTCCCTGGAAGGTGGTGTTTTTCCATTGATCCTTCCTCCGACGTTTTGCGGAATAGCTAATTGGATTTATAGCACATTGCTGTTTGTCGTTAGTAGTTTAATTGATTACTTACTCCTATGCTGACAATAACCAAAGCGATGGAGAGATTAAATCTATCTCCAGTTATAGATAAAACCTCTAACAAGTGAACCATTTGGCTGATTCGGCCTGGCATGAAGTACAAGTAAGGTGACTCAACCTTCCTGTAGTTTATCCTCCCTGCTAACTCTGTAAGGAGATTTGGCGGAAGGGTGAAAAAAAATAAAAGTGTCTTTGAAAAGAATGAACCACGGGGACTTGGGATGAGGTTGCACATACAGATGTCTTTAAAGAACGCCAGTCAAAGTCTGTCACCCTGCAAAAAGATCTCACCTATTATAACTCCCTTGAGGCAGTTCCTTCCTTGATTTCAAAGGTTCATGCTGGCGACCAATAAGTTCCCGGATGACGCGCCAATAGAACGTTTTATACAACACAGTCTGATGTGTAATTTTTTTTTTTTTAAGCCTCATTGTGGCTACATAAACCTTCTTCTTATAGACAGTCTGAGCACTATAATATTTCCAAAAAATATCTCCTTGCATAGCTAGCTAGTGAACTCGGTGCCTTCATGTATATCTATGTATGCAAAAGTAAGTGTTTACACTTCAAGAAACAAAAAAGGCTTTTCTCTTACCAATCATCTTTTTGGTCTCTCTTCTAGAATGGGATTTACAGCTAGATCCAATCGTACCTCCAAACTAAGTGAATTGAATATTTTATTGGCGCGCCATCCGCGAACCTATTATCCGCCGCTTAAACGGTCTAATATCAAACCATGTACTGTTCCTCCCGAACATGGGCGTCGAATTTTTGACAACGCCTTTGTCATTGCGACGAAGCGTAATCTGATAAGCCATACTTTCAATATATAAGAAAACGCAAAGCGGATGTAAGGATGTTCTTGAGGACAAAATTTCCCTGGTCACTTTCGAGTGGAACCTTACACCTCCCACAAGGTCTCTAATACTACAAACTTTTTTTCTTTTTTTTTTCTACCCTGGATGTAATTTGAAATGCCTGAAACATTTAAGGCTTACAGCCTTGATCCCCTACTTTTTCAGAATCTTTCATTGATATGTAATCAGAAACTTCCATCAACGTTTACCTCATCTGATTATCCCCTCTGACTGGCTTTTTTTTTCTTATGGGTCTACACTACGGTACTAATGGTCGTACCGATTCCTCCCAATGCTGAACTCTCTTCTGCTCTTATCTCTAATCATCAATTATGTTGTCCTACTTCTCCTGTCTCTGCTATAGAGCGTAGGCGTCTCCAGAAGCTTCAGAGTTTGATAAAGAGTCCTGAGAAAAACAAGCTATTTGCTCTACGTTTTAAATCTTCTGACGCTGCTGCTTCTTCTGGCAACGTAGGCCCTCGAAAAAAAATAGGATTTTGAGACAGCTTCAAAAGACACATCAGCCTTCTGCTGTTGCTGTAATGACACAAGCCTCTCCTTCCATGACAGTTGATCTGAAATCTCAACACGCATTTGCCATATCTGGAATTTTTTTTTCTATCCGCCTCACCACAACTGAATTTGTGGTACTGTCTTATGAAAAACATTACTCCAGCTGAATCCCTGAATACCGGTGGCAAATCAACGACCCAATCCAGAACAAAAGATTTAGAAATAACCTTGGCAAATCAACCATTCAAATCCAGAACAAAAGATTTATCTATCACTCAGTAAGATACATCACATTAATCTCACACAAACTTTTATACATCATTAAGCTCCGGCGTAGGACATTTACTGTTCTTGGGGGAAGAGTTATAAATCCGCTTAACCCCCTTGTACTCGTAGGGATGCTCTAGAGAGTACTCATAACTCTCAGCGATGGCTTTCTTCAAGTTTTCCACGGACTCACGAGAGTTTTCGAAATGAAATGCAATGCGTCCTCCCATCAGCTTTACATTATGCCGCTGTCCTGCCTCTACGAAATACTCTGTATCAAACTTCATGGCGGCAGAGTTGAGAAACACAAAATTCGTATCCACTGTACCGTCCAGGATCATTCCCAGACTCTGACAGAAATCTCCAACTTCCTTGGCCATGGAGTGCGCATCCTTGAGCTTCTCCAGGTTTTCGTCTATGGCGATTGAAGCCATTCTAGCGATAAACCCAGCCTGCCGTATTCCACCACCGTTTTGCTTTTTAAAGTGGTTTGCCTTCTTCAAAAAAGATCTGTCCCCAACAAGCACAGATCCGATGGGAGCCCCTAGAGATTTAGAGAGACACAACGATACAGAATCAAAGTAAGAGCAGTACTCCTTCATGGAGATTCCAGTCTCCACTGAAGCATTCCACAATCTAGCTCCGTCCAAATGGAGCTTTACGCCCATTTCGTTGCACCAGCTTGAGATTTTCTTGATTTCGTCCAAAGGCATAATTATACCGTGAATTGTGTTTTCCAAGGACACAACTCTGGTAGGAGCCATATGGATGTCTTCGTCATCGGGAATGAAATTCGCAATGACATCCTCCAACGTTAGATAAAGCCCATTGGAAGGGCAGACTGGCGAGACCATCGCCTGGGAAAGTGTGGCGAGTCCACCAGCCTCATGCATATATACATGGGCTCTCCAATCGCACAGAATCCGATGTGGAGGCTGAACAAGATGGGTTCGAAGGGCAATCTGATTTGACAAAGTTCCAGAGACACAGAAAAGGCCAGCCTCTTTGCCTGCAATTTTCGCCACCTTTTCTTCAAGCTGAATCGTATCCACATCTTCATCGTACACAGAATCTCCCACAGAAGCGGTAGAGATGGCTTCAATCATCGACTGAGTCGGCACGGTAAATGTGTCGCTTCTGAACTCGTTATGGCAAGCGTACTGAGTAGTCATGTTTGGTGAAATTTCAAACTATGGGTAATCGGTATTTATAAGCGCACGTAAACTGCCACCGTGCGTATGCGTCATCGCGGTGTGTGGATGTACAATTCTTCGCAGAGTGACCTTTCTTTTTTTATGTCAAAGTTAGGTCCGTTTCTTGGTAAGTCTTTGCATGGGACGCTAGAAAATTTATAGAATGAATAGTTTCACCGGGTTACACTCCTTCTTGATGCGCGAGGCGGGCTGGTTGGTCTGAATCGCATCACGTGAGTCATATGAAAAATTTGATGCCGCGGGAAAATATATCCCGAAACGGAATGTGACTGCCGGATTTGCATATATGACTGCATTCACTTTGTAGGGTTGTCATACAAGTTTTTGCGATAACGGCAGATTGATTTCTGAGTCATAGTACCCCGCATATGCTTATCTGCGACGTTATGTTATCTCTGCTGCTTTTTTCAACGGCTCCTGCAAATTAATATGCATGTGCGTCTGACTCCGGCCGCTTATGTATGAGCGAAGTCAAATTCGCGGTCAGGCCGGAGTCAAAAGTTATGCACTCTCTGCGTTATGCACTCAAAAAAGGAGCGCCCTACTGTGATATGCACTCGTTTAGAAGAAGGAGCTGCATCGTCAATAGTTGATGAATTCGGATCTGGTCTGGGTTTGCCCGACTTAATCTTTTGTGATTGTACTGGTTCTTTCCGCGGATGATCAACTGCCACGTCTGGAATGAATTGACTGGTACTAAAAGAGCCTTTCACACTGACTGTGTCTGAGTGGTAGCATGCGCAATGAGGGAGTAAACCATCCTGGTTTTTGAAACTTGGTTTCCAACCCCTTGAAACATGATTTTATAGAATATTCATACATATACGCGGTAGTTGTTGTCTGGATGCATTAAACAGCATGAATTGGAGACCACTGTATTAGTGGGACGGGTAGTAGAGGCGCTAAGATATATTGCAAATCGTTTCATGTCATGAGGTATCTTTATTCAAAGTGGGTCCTATCTATCCTCATGCGCTTAATGTCGCGTGACAATACTACCTATCCCCACACTTCTGGCTAAAGAGGGGCAATGCTGTTTTTTCGAAGAACAGACCAAATTATGCACGGTTATGTTAGGATCAATCGACTGCAAACCACAACATGAATTCCAGATCTGAGCTCCTATAAGTGAGGTAGTCACGTGAGATTCTAAAGCGGAAAATGAACTCTTCTGTCTTGGAACTTTTCGCGCAGAAAATTAGATACTTAAAAGGAATTTAGATTCTGGAGGACAATATGATGGACCTCAATATGTGAATTTGAAGAAGGGCACAGCGTTGTGTGATATTCGTTTAGCTAGAAGGAAAACGGCACTGACATGGTCCAGAAATTTGTTCTCTTCTGTACGGAGCAGTTTTCTTTTTGTCAAGAGGGCGCTACCGCATGATAATCAAGACTTTAACGGAAAGGCACAGCATGCAATTGATAACAAGGCTTGCGAGATATTATCGAGAGACTCATAACAAGTCCGAAACCAAAAAATCCTCCGATGAAGCGATGCTGAAGACCAGTTCCAAAAAATGAGGAGACTCACAATAAGGATCAAAGTGGAGGAAACCCATGCTTTGGTCCTAGCTCTTTGTCTCGCTCACAATGAATGCTAAGCAGATTATAGGGTGAGAGCACATATGACAAACAGCCTCCAGATCACCTGATCAGCCACTGAGGAAAACAAAGACGGCAAATGCGAAGAAAAAATCAACACAAAGACTTTGAGAAGGTTTTGTTCTATTGGTATGAATGCAGACATCTGTATCGGTAGATTGGCAATTCTCAAACACAGTATTGCAGATATGCATCTTCCTCTTCACCCAGGTCTGAAGCATGATCCAAGGCTTTGTGGATAACCAGCTTCATGAGTTGACGGAATTATCTCTGCTTGCAACCGTTAAAGTCGTTTCCCAGAGCCATTTACGCTAGAGCTATCGATACACCTTTTCCAACCTTGTAGAGTACACAAGAGGGGGGTTCAGAAGATTGGGAGAGCTCTCTTGTTGACTTTGCTTATAGCGGGCAAGGTAGACTGCTATTTAGCAGTGATATGGCTGTAATTGGAGCAGAGATTCGTATCTCTGAGATCAAGAGTATTGTTGCGTCTCGGAGTTTAGTCCCCTTCGAGACGTTATATTCCAGGCTAGCAATATTAAACAGGATTTCAAGCTCGGTAAAAAATGCCCGCAAAGCAGACTCCTGATGGGAAGAGAAATATTCAACAGGAGGAGTGCAGGGGCAAACGGAGGAGGAAGGAGAAGACGTAGGCGACTGGTGTAGATCCACTGGTGAATGCTACTCAGTAGCTAATCTTCTTAATCATCGCATTGAGCCTTCATCTGAAGCAGCAATTTGGCAATCCTGAGGTGAAGGAGTCATCAGAGCAGCAGCAGACGGCTGATGTCTCTGTCTCGAAGCCCAGATTCCTCTAGACGCCTCCGTTGTAGGGCAAAATCAAGGGAGCCAATGGGTTGGGAATGTGAGACTATCAGCATACTTGTTAAGTTGTCATAACAACGTATTAATGCTACACAAGAATTATCACAACCAGTCGTACATTTCCAGTATAATAAACTGAAGGGAAGCCCAAAGAGTATACAAAGCAAACTCACTTTCGTTGGGTGGAAGACGTAGACAGGATCTCCGTCCCACTCGACAACATATGATTTGAGCACCGTCATAATCTAGTGATCTAGGTCCGATGAAGGGATTCCACTATGTGGAACATGACGTAGTAGACCATGTAAATGAAATGCGCGATTAGATTAAAAAAACTGAATAAACAGCCTCAAAAGGGGATAATCAAAAGAGCTAGTAGTAGCCTCTCCGCTGGGCCGGCTTGGCCCGATGTCACTAATAAGAGGCTCGAACTTCCTGTGGGTGTTTTATGACAAAATTAGGCGTTAGAGTTATTTAATGCCATGTGCCGTAAGGTCTTTATTTTCGTTTTCTCTACCTCGCCGATATGGAAAGGAAGATTGGCAGCAAACGACATAAAAGGGAATGTCATTTGGATTAATATAGACACTTGTATAAGCATCCAGCTACAATACATGTTCGTCCACGATGATTAAGTCAGACGTATGCCACCAATGACAAGAACGTCCACTGCGCATCTTCAGCTCCAGACTGGTCAAGAAAGACAGGCTGCTTTTCCTTTGGTGGAGTCTTTTTGAAGTCTCCAGATTCTGAAGACGCATACGCTCTACGTCAGAGATGGGAGAAGAAGTATCACATGATTTATAAGTGGTACAGTGGCGCGAGAGAGGCCTACGTTAGATAGTACAACCGTCAGACTTCTGTAAAACCAAAAAAAAAAAAAGAAAAAAAAAGCTAGCCAAAGGGTACTAGAACCAAGTAAACTGGATATTGATAAAAGTTTCTGATAGCAGATCTGTAAGCGTGGATCTAGGAATTGGTTAATGAATCTTAAGGTCAGCAGATCATCTCAGATCTGGTCTTGAAAAACAAAATGGGATAATTTAAAGAAAAATGCACTACCTGAGAATAAGGCAGAATAATGTGGGTATTTTTTTTTTTTTTTTCTCTAAAGATCTTGTTGATGAGTTATATATATATATTTACTTCCCGTGTATCAACATATCTTGTTTGCGTTTTCAGTCACCTCACTCAAAAAAAGTAGGTCTGTTTCATACCCTAAACCCTCAGATGACCCGCTCCAGTTTTCGTTACTTCGGTTACTTCTGTCTTCTTATCTTCTTCTTTCCCTTATCTGTTCACTGTTTTGTACAGCCCAAATTTATCTTTATCTTCAGGGTGTTTGCTTGACCTGGGGTATTATCTTTTTGAATTTTTGAGGGCCATTTCAGCAATTGTTCGCAAAACGGTGGCATTCTGCGAATACAAATTATGCTTTCTTTGCAATTTTCCCTGAGGCCAAGCTTGTCAGTTAAAGCTTTGCTGCGATAAAAGTTTAATTCGAGATCATAACGCGGAAGTAAAAGAAGCATTACATCTTTTTAGCTCCTTCCTTCCGTTCTGCGCAGTCAAATATTCAGGCAGTGAAGCACTAATGACACCCAATGCACGTATGCCTGCACTTTACATATTCTCGCAAAACAAACAAGACGGGCTTCAGGTTTTTATTCTGCTCCGCGAATTTCTGTTTTTCTCTTCCCACCTTGGCTTGTAACAATTGGTTTTCGCTCATCACCCAAAAAGCGTCACCTGCATGAAGTACCGTATAGCTTCATCGCTTAGACTTTGTTATCACTCGCGGATGAATCTTAAGTAATCAAAACCGATACTCATAACTCACAACTCGCTTCGCTCATTGTTAGTTTCTGGATTCGCTTGTTGTTAGTTTCTGGATTTGCTTATAGTTAGTTTCTGGATTTGCTTATAGTTAGTTCCTGGCTTTGCCCATTGTTCGTTCCTGGCTTTACCCATTGCTCGTTCCTTAACTGCTCGTCACAACTGAGGTACCATCCTGAAATCTCGTTCTGAAAACTCTATTTGCATTAGCAAACATCCCCTCCTTCAAAGAAACAACAATAAACTGCGATCCCTTGAATCTCGTCTTGATAAGATGCCCGATATTCTGAGTGTGACTCAAATCCAACGCCGCATCAACTTCATCCAGAATATACATAGGAGCAGGCTTGAACTGCAACAACGCCATTATCAGAGCCAAAGCAACAAGCGATCTCTGTCCACCACTCAACTCCACCAGACTCTCCTTCCAAACATTCCCCAACATCACCCTCACTTCCAAGCCCTCGGTAACATCTTTATTCTCTGACGTGACCAGTTCCGCGAAAGAAGACGGCAACAAATCAGCAAAGATGACACCAAAGTCCTGCGAAACTTTATGCCACGTTTCCACCAAAGTGGTCCTCTTGTAGTCGTCAAGCTTGTTGATAGTTTCCTCAATCTTGGACTTGTCACGAACAATAGTTTTGATCATGTGCCGCAAGGAACTCTCCTTCTTTTCCACATTCTCAATCATTGCCATAGCATTGGTGTTGACTTTGCGGTCCATGTTCTGGAATTTCACCCGCAGTGAGTTCAGCTGCTCGTAGCACTGCTCCAGATCCACGTTTGGGTACTGATTTAAAACATCCTGTAGTACATTGGTATCCTGAACCCATTCGCTTTTCTGCTCAATCTCTTGCAGCCTCTTTGTCAAGGTGGAGTAAGTGGCGTTGATCTTTTCCAAGTCGTGCTTCAATTTCTGAGCCGATAGCTTGTTTTCGCTCACTTTCGCCTCTTTATCCCTTATCGCAACCTCCAGTTCCTCAACTTCCTCGTTCAGTCCCATTAGATGGCGCTTCTCGTACTCCAGAGTACTTTTAACCTCTTTGAGTTCCCCTTGCAATTTCTCCAAAATCTGACCGTACTCGATATTCTGGCTGTTGGCCTTTGCCAGACTGGTTTCCGCATTTTGCTTCTGTTCGTTGGCGGCATCAACCTCGTCCTTGATCTGGTCAATCTCAATCTGGCTCTGCTGAAAGGCATCGCTTTTCTTGGAAACATCTTTAGTGCATTGGGATATCTCCTTTTCCAACTGGTCCACCTGTTGTTTAATTTTCTTGAGTTTCGATCCCTTGTCGCTGGAAAACTCCTTGATGTCCGTCTCAACTGTCTTAATCTCTTTGCCGAGCTCGGCAGCCATTTCTTCGTGCTCTGAAATCCTCTCTTCAAGACAAGTGATCTCGTTTCTGTTATCTTGGCACTTTTTGATAATCATAGACGAAGCATTGCTATCTATGGATTTCTCCAAAAGCTGGAGCTGGTGACGCGCAACACTCAGTTCCTGCTGCACTGAGCGGGAACTCTGATCCAGCGTTTGCTGCTTTGCCAGCTTTTCAGAAACTTCTTTAAGCTCCATCTTGAGTTTCTTCACTTTCCCAAACAGCTGGTTCAAACGCTGGATGGCAACCAAAACAGAGGCCCCAGTCCGTCTGGATCCCCCTGCAAGTCTCCCCTCCGGATCATACGTGTCTCCCTCCAGTGTGACTGAGCCTGTACGGACCTGCGGATGGAATGTGACTTTTTTCGCCGTGTCTGCATCCTCGCATATAAGCCTATTACCAAAAATATACTCCATGGCTTTGGCAACTTCGCTCTCGTAGCCAATGAGATTCAGAGCCAGCTCAACTTTGCCAGGACACAGTTCCTTGGCCACTTTCAAAGCTCGAACCTCCATCTTCCGAGACGAGATCTTATTCAAAGGAATAATAGTTACTCTTTTCCGCAACTGGCCTCTTTCCAAAAGCTGAGACCCTGTGACTTCGTTATCGACTACAACGTTATACAGTCTTCCTCCGGCGCAAACTTCCAAGGCGGTAGCAGAATTGGAGCTGCTCTCGTGGATGTCGAACAGTTGCGCCGCCAGCCCTTTCACGGACTTGCTGTCGAAATTCGGGTGCGGCTTGGTGTAATTAAACTCGAGAGAGGAGTTTTTACGTTTCAGATCATCACACTCCCGCTCAAGCTGGTATATTTGGGATTGCAGCATTTTCGACTGCGAATTTAGTTCCTGCGAAAGCTTGGAATCAAACCCATACTCGTCAAGCTTCTTCTCCAAAGTAGAAATTTTGCTCCTCTGAACTTCAATCTCCTTCAACGTCACAGCATGCTGCTCATTGGCTTTGGCTAGTTTCGGTTCGTCACTTTTAATCTCTTTCTGGATGTGTGATATGTTCAGTCTCGATTGCTCAATGATCACCTTGCAATTTGAAAGCTTGCTTCTGGCTTCCTGGAGTTGCGCGTCGTACCCGCCGTCGGTAGTACCTTTTGAGGATACACCGGTGGAAAGCGTGGAAAGAAGTTCCTCCTTCGCAGAATGAGCAGCCTTTGCTTGTGCAAGTTTATTCTTTGCGTCAACGTACTGTGACTCTAAGGAGGAGAAATTCTGTGTCTTATTTTTGAGCCGCTCTGCGAAAGTTTGAGAAATCTCTTCTGTGCTCTTAATTTTAGCCCTCTCTTCAGCAATGTTGGATACGGCGAAATTTTGCTTTGTAGTAATACGCTCCACTTCGTTCTCCAGCTGAGACTCTTTCTCTTCAAGACTCTTGATCTTGCTGTCTTTCTTCAGTTCCGCTTCGCGCTGTTGCCTTGTTTTTTTCAGGTCCTCTTTCAGAGTATCCATCTCTTTACTCAGCAGCTCTATCTCGGAGTTGAGAGTGTTTATCGCGGTGTTCTTCTCTTTCAAAATAAGACCGTGTTTGGCCACTTTGGTGGAGAATTTACTGTAATCGTGTGCGGAAACCACTCTTTCCAAATTTTCCAAGTCACTTTGAGTCTGCTGATGTTCGAGAAAAAGCTTCTTCTCATTACGCAGTTTGAGAAGCTTGGGCTCGATCTCGTCTTCAAGCAAAGATTTGATCTCGTTCAGTTTCAAGTCCTTCTTTGACATTGTCCTTTCCGCCTTGATTCTGCGGTCTTCGTACATCTTGGTTCCTGCAGCCTCCTCGATAAGAGACAGAATCTCCGCAGGCTTCATATTGAGCACTTTGGTAATCTTACCTTGCATAATTAAAAAGTTGGGGTTGTTAATGTTGAGTTGCACGGACTGGAAAAGCTGTAGCACAGATTGCTGTTGTGCCCTATGTCCGTTGATTAGATATTTCGAAGTTCCCCCCATAACTATCTGACGGGTTACACTTATTTTCGGCATATTCTCGAACCCGATAGGAGATTTTGACTTTTCGCTGTTATCAAACACGATAGTTACACTCGCTTTTGTTATTCCCGCTTGTCCTCTTTTGTAGATCAGGTCCTGTAAGTTTGAGGCCCTCACAACATTCATAGAAGCGATACCTAAAACAAAACAAATGGCATCCAAAATGTTTGATTTCCCAGAACCGTTCAGACCAGTGATGGCATTAAACTGGGAGTCCCAGTTTGAGATGACTGTACGCGCAGCATAGGATTTGAAGCCGTCTATGATGAGCTCCTCCACCTTCATGTTGTGTTTACGTTACGCGATTCGGCCTGAGTTCGAGTCGCGCTGAGATGGATTACACCTTCGAAGCGGAGGAGATGTTAAAAATGTTTTGAGTATGGAAAATATAGATTGTTTCTCTAATGCCATTGATACATCCAATTCAAGGTCTGATAATGGGTGTGGTGTTGTGGTTCGGTATCAATCTGAGTAATAACTGAGATTAATTCTTCTCAGCTCAACGTCAGCCATACTTCTTTTGGTTCTTCTAAAATAAAGACTGTATCATTTTTATAAAAAGTGAATTCTTCATACCTTTAATTACTCTGTCGACGCGGGTGGGTAGAGGGGTCCTGCAAAGGAAACGTCCACCTAGATGATTGGCCCTCCGCAGTGGTGGCTTATCATTACTTGGTCTCCTCTTGCTAAGCCCATATGATTCTCCTTGCTTGAAATCACTGATATCTTCACATTTTATCTTGCTGTGACAATTCAAATACCTGTTTTGTCCAATCATTCTCTTTAGTACAATACTTTTCCATAACGACTTGAAGATGAATAATATGAATTTTTCCCGGTTCAGACTACTCTCGTCAGCAAAGTAAAACTCCTTGACCATCAAAAACAAATAAAAAAACTACGACAAATTACAGTGATGAAATCGAAATCATTATTTGCATTTTAAAATACACTTCACTCAATGATCAATCAATCAATCATTACCATCTTAATCAACCTCTAATTTAAGCAGAAGCTTCAGCTCTGGCCTTAGCAAGAGCCTTAGCAGTTCCATGAAGAGCGTATCTGTGGTTTCTTCTGAACTTGGCGTCAACACCTTTCAAAGAAGGGTATCTGTGAGTCTTAGGCTTCTTGATTCCGTTCTTGTGAGCCTTCTTGATTTGGTTGTGGTTTGTGTGGTTCTTAGACTTCGACATAGTGTTAGTGCGTTACAACGGCTACTTTTCAGAAAGCTGCAAGGTTTCGCAATGAAAGTCGTGCGCATAATCTAAAAAGTCTCGTTTGGGACGAGATTTGTGACAGCGTTTTTGTGGTGTTGGGATGCGTGAAGGAGACCCCTCCCTCAAGGGCGAATGATGAAGTGAATTTTTGTCGTTAGTTATAGACTGTAGTGCTAATCATAAAAACTGAACTATACTTCGATAGCAGCAATAAAAATGCAAAGTGAGAAAAGTTTTATATCTATATTAATGGGAGTGTGGTTGTTGAGAGGATTAGAGTGCCTCCAACCTCGAGTTGTATTTGCCATGTGGCAAAGTTTTATTTAAGTTATTCGGAATGCCTATGGAATCAATGCCCCACGAGTAGGCTCGAAAGGATGTAAGATTAATCTGATGGTAGTTGTGCTAACGTTTTTATTTATACACTAGCATCTTGTTGCTTGTCAAACGATTTGAAGGTGGTCGGAAAATAACGTGAGTTCGGATTTCGCAAAATTCTTTTCTTGCGACGGATTTATGGTGTAATTCCATAAAGTTTCGATCTGTACCTCCTCAATGCTCCCCATCAATAAGGACTCATTATTTTTATTTATTGTTCTTATTTACCTGAGCAGCATATTACTGAGACTATTTGAAATTAAAGTCTGAGATTGTGAAAAGAGTGTGCGCTTCGTTTTAACTGATGCAGTTCTACTACTATGTTTACAAATAAAAAAACGAGTCAAGTGCTTTTAATGTATAATCCTTTTCTAGGACATTTTCTTCAAAAAATAAAATTCATTCTGATTTACTTGGCCGTCACGTTTGTTGGGTAACACATGAATTGAGGATTTTCGGATTTGCATATTGAAACGTCGACATTTAGACCTTATGCCTTGGTATAAAGGGATTGTTATTTATCATCACCTTTTCTGAACCG
>JAKTTA010000432.1:0-12828 GCA_030580415.1 Citeromyces nyonsensis
AGATTTTGGGAGTCACAGGGAATTTGACCCCATGGGTTAAATAATATGCATTTGCTGGGAGTCGAACTTGAGTAGATGTTCTTGCATCGCATATGCCCTTGGATTATTCCGGCCGCCTGGGACCACGTAGAAGTCAAATTCGTTCTTTTTGTAGTTGGAGTTCAACGGAGCTGCCACTCTTCCAGAGCATGTGACTGCCAAAAAGGCTGCTATGAATTCCAGACCATTGGGAAGGGCGATTGCGATGGAGTTGCTGCTGGTGGCTGTTTTGTACAGTGGCGAAGATGGATTGAGAAACGCCGTCTGGATATGTCCTATGATGGAGCCCAAGTCTTTGTAGCTGACTTGTGGACCATTGGGAATTATCACGGCCGGAGACGTCCTCAGCTGGATCGAGTTGATAAAGGTTGACATGATGCAGCCTGCGGAATTGGCCTGCGGAATTTGCGGTATAATCTGCACGCAATCTTCTGATACAAAGCTTGATTTTTCTTTTTTTCAGAAAGAAGGCTTGAAGGTATTCTATAAGTTTTCATTTAGTTGTGTTTTTTTCTATTCGCGTCGCTATTTCATATTGGTGTTACTTTACCTCTGATGACTGAGCCTCAGACGAAACTCATTGCAATTATATTCTTGCATGCCATGCTCCTCGAACCGAGCATATTCATCAGCTTGGTGATACACTTGCTACTCTTTCCTATCTGCAGCATTTACTCAAACCAAACCGTTCCATCACTTTGGGCTCTTGTTGTATGGAGAACTTGACTAATAATAGTTACTTAGAGTACCGTGTAGAAGTGGCTTTTCGACCACCATATGGCATGATAAATCATATGAAGCATTCTGAAGAAAACACACTGTCATTTTACTGAAAGTTCAATTCATTTTGAGACTTAAAATACTGTTTCAACTAAAACAGTTCCAACTACTACAAGAAAAAACTAGTTGTTATGCTCGCCTCGCTTTCGCCCAAAAATAAAGTTGATTCCATTTTAAAATATACCCGTTCCAAATGCCCTCATTTCATGTTTCGCTTCAGTTTCAAACTATCCCGCTTTCTCTGACTGGTGGAATTATAAAGAGAATCCACATCCAAATCAAAAGACCTCAAGCACTTGGCAGCACTTGAGTTATTTGAAGGCTTGGTGGGGGCAGCAGAAAGAGGTGATGGTCTTTCGCTGAACGGAGATTGAAGAGGACCGGCATCTTGAGTACTTGAAGAGTCAAAGCAGCTGATGGGCGACTGCAGCCTCAAGGGGTAGTTTTGAGGTGGCGGATTGTAAACTTGAAACTGCTGAAGGTGCGGGTTAAGAGGCTGTCTGTTTATGTTTTGCGGAAGTGTAATATGAGAAGGCTTCACCTTGCGCGACTTGTTTTCGAAAGAAAACTCGTCGCTTTCGAGGCCGTAAGAAGGCGGGTTTGGTGGAATATTCAAAACTTGCGGCACGCTGTCAGTGAGACTGTCTGAAGAGGGGAATCTGTTTGGCTGGAAATTTTGATTTTGATTAAGCCAAGTTGGTCTATAACTACTCTGGGTAGAGTTCTGTCTGCTCAAAACAAAGGGAGCAGTGATCCCACCACCGATAGAGCTGACGGACGATTGTCTCGAAAGTGCATAATCGCCCGGTCCATCTGTTCTTTTGCCGCACAATTCGTATAATCTTCTTCTGATCAAGCCTAACAGAAACTGAGCCGAGTTTTGCATTAATAGCTCTTCATTCAGTTTTGGGTTTTCCTCGATTGAAATCTCCCCGTCGCTGACTAGCTGCAAAACGTCTTTGGCGACCGATGAAGCAGCACCCGAAGGTGGGAATTTTGGGTTGAAAGGTGTAGTGTCGGGTCTTGTGGCATAGCTGTGATAGCTTGAAATTAACGTCTCATCAAAGTTTGCGGAAAAGTTCACGTTGCAACATTGCACCGAGTCGAAATCTGTCATCGAAGACGAGGCCATAGACGAGGCACTGGCCACTTTTTGAAGGTTGTTGACAGAAGTGTTCGGTGTATCGACATTCATCCTCGAGTCTTCCTCATAGTAAAGCGAAGAAACAGAGTTGTTCCTCGTCAGGACCGGGGTCTGGAACCCGCCAGCGTAGTTGTGTCCAGGAGGATAAAGTGGCGTTGAGCACGTTTGTTCCACTGGTGTTGAAAGCCCACCAGGTATATTGAGGTCGAGATTCTTTCTGCTCTGTAGGTTTATAGAAAGATTAGGTCTCATGGTCTTCATTGTCTATTTGTTCTTGTGAGTCTCGCTGGGTACAATGTCTGTTTGGAGATGCAGCTGTGTTTGATAACTGAACGCAGATAGAACAAAGTCAAAATGCTGAGTGGCTTGTATGTAATGTGCGTCGTTGCCAGGGAACGAGTGATTTTATTCTATACGCGAAATGCAACTCCACCAGACGCGACGCAGTGATTTACAGCTGCTCTGCATGGGTTCTGTTGAATTATGTACCTCAAACGTGTTGTGTCTATATAATTTGACGCACGTCTCAGCCCCCTTGCATGAAAAAAACGCGCGCTCCCATCCCTTCCGCTGAACTATTACCGCTTTAGGCAAAATTAACAAAAGACGCGTCCCGCCCAGCAGCTTTCGCTTGATGTAAAAAATGTTGGATATGCGAGATGCGTTATTGTATTTTCAAGTTTAGCCTGCATCTTGGAAGGCTGGGAATTCCGAGGACGCTCAAAGCAATCTTTCCGGGTGATGTTTTCTTCCGCTCAAATTGATTGTCATCCTATGTCGGATCCTTGACGGCAAGATGAGGAAGCCTCGGATAATAAGGTTAGCACGCTCGTACATACACTATTTCAACTCCATTTCAATTAAAGTCTCCCACGTATAGAAGGCGCTGTTTCCACCGAAAGTCATTTTTCAGGTTTAATCTAAGGCTCCCCAGTAGGTAATCATCATATTGGGTCATATACTGCTAGACTCATTTCGCTCTTACAACAACACAGATCCTAACATACTTCAAAGTATCAAAGTCGATCAAACTGCCAGACTGAATATAATTTTTCCAGTTGACTAACTCAACCCAGTCCAATTCCATCCAGACACCGCCTTCCTTCATGCATATAACGCAGCGAAGGCTGCACCTGAAACTTTGACTGGGAGAGAAGGATCTATGCCTCTTGATATAGCATTGTGTGTCATTAGACCAGATCATGCCTAGCTGAAAAGAAGCATCTCCAAGGCCTTTCTAAAATGTAGAATCAGGGCTCATAATTGCAAACTGATTAGTTGGTTTGTTTGATGTAACAAACGGCAAGTTCTATATGTTCATTGCAACGAGAGAAGGAAGTCCAAAAGTTTCGATGTACAGAGTTATATGTGATATTAACTTCTCAGAATTGCCCCTCACAATTCTTTTAAGTATCTGTGTTTGGCACAACTGAAGCACTTGAATGTGCAGTACTGATTTGACTGCAAGCCTTGGGGTAGCATGTGCAATTTGTCTCGTCCTCTAACGTTCCAGCTGCAATGTCGAGTATACTCACTGGTTTCCCAGAAACTTATAGCCTTGAAGAATTTTAAATACTGTAACATGGGCAAAGGTTTTGCTAGGTTTTCTTGTTGCGTCTTTGTTCAAATCAGAAAGGAATCATCACATGTGTGCTCTTAACGATATATCACCAACCGGGAAATGTTAAATCAAGCAGTATATAGCCCTCAGGGACTAGCATCATTGGTTGGTTTTTTCTCTCACCTGTTTTGAATGGCAGCAAATCTCACTGTCTGATGGAGAGAGATTTGTCCGCCGAACTGACTTTCTATTTGCTGGCTATCAACACTCGATTTGTTTCTTCACTCCACTTCTATTTTTGTCGCGTTTGCAAGGCGGTCGGAGATCCAACCCAGGAAGAAGTCGTTCTATAGATATTTCAGAAAGGCAAGCTCCAACTCTTATCGTATGAGGGGATTCGGGACTATTGCGGAAAGTAATGCCCTTCAAATTATTAGACAGGGGGAAGTGCAGACTCACATAGAGAAGCACTAACATTATTCTATGTGGAAAAAACTCAGGAGTCATTTGAATTCTGCATCGATAAAGTCTCGCTCCTCCTAGCTGTACCTTATTGTGCGGCTGCTTCATTTGAATATTTCTATTCTGGCTTCAAAGAAGCTGATTTGGTTCTGCATAAATCTCAACCAGTGCAGCTTACCGGCATCATATCATCCGCAGAGTGTAGGTAATCAACATACCCCACCTGATGATTCCTATTTTTTGAAAATTAAATGGAGTATCGCGTGTGCTACCTTTCTTCCATCTCGCAGAGGAGTGTTTATTTTTGTGTGGAAATTATAGTCTAATACATTAAAAGAATCATTTAAGGAGGGCATACAAACCCCCCAACCTTTAATGAGTTTGAAAATTCTTTTTGAATTTTGTCTATGAATAACGATACTCAGTCGCGCGTTATATTATCCGAAAACTTAAACTGAAGTAAAAGTCAAACACGCAAAATTGGAGTTAAAGAAGCAATCAACATCTCTAACTTCTGTTGCGAAACTCTACAATAAATCCTCGAATACTTCAACGCAAAACCAAATCAGCTCAGCAACCAAGGTCTCTTCAACCAGAACTCGTCCTTAATGATATCCACAAAGAGCTCATTGACTTCAGCCTTTTTCAGGTTCTTATAAAGCTTCTTGGTCTGAGAGTTTGTCAACTCCTCCTTTTGAGTAGGTAAGCTAGCCATGACTTCACGAACCAAAACTGTTCCCTTTTTAAACATCTCAGGCTCATTGTTGTAGTTGATTTGGCAGTCCTTAAACAAGATCTCATGCTTATCTTTGGCCAATGTTCCAATGAGCTTATTCTCTGACTCTTGAGGCGTTAAATTGCAACATTGAATAAGGCCCCAGAATGTCGTGTTGTACAAGTTATTTATGTGACAGTCCACTTGGCGCCATGCAAAATAATCACGCACATTCCCGTTGTGAGGATATGTCACGGCTCGCGCGTCAAAAGTGGGAAGCCTTGTAGGGTTCAGAGGAGTTTCTGGGAAAAATGTGGACCAGAATGTTATATAATACGCCGTGAAGGAGGATGCGAATGTGGTTATTAGTTTTGCCTCTCTTCTTTCAAACAACTGGCAATTTCTCCTCAATAGAAAGGAGTATTCATCGCTGTCACCATATGCCAAAAGTATATCGCTCAGCTCCTGCATTACACAGTGAGCAGCTTTATTCATGAGGTTAAGAGCACGGACATCGTTAGGTTTCTCGAATTCGTAGAAATCGGAAAACTTATGAAACCCTCGACCATCTACCCTTATCAATATGCTACATTCAGGCAAAAGATGAGTTTCTCGCTCAAATGTCTTGACATATTCGAATTTTGAGTTCGCCATATCTCGGTGGTGTTCGGATACTTTGTTGGTTACCCGACGCAAGTGAAATAAAAAAAAAAAAAAAATTGTACAAGGCATATATCAAACATGAAAGCTTCCTTCAAAACAATAGAGCGAGAACACCGCTTTAAGAATCCTCCAACGGATAAATCCGCATATCCTTTACTGCAGGAGGCTGTAGCTCCTCATGTTGGATCATTCAATGCATTAACGGAAGGAGCTGATGGCGGTTTACTAAACCTTTCAGTCAAGGACATCGGGACCAAAACCGTTTTCGATAGTAGTGACCCTCACAGACTGGGCAATAAACTCAGAATCAGAATCGACTCTGTGCAGCTGGCCAAACCCTCTGTACCTCAATCCGACAAACTCTCTGTCAACAGAAGGACATATCCCACCGAGTGTCGAGAGCGTATGACCACCTACAGATCCCGTCTTATGCTCAAACTCGCCTGGTCAGTTAATGATGGGCCGGAAGTGAGCGAAGTAAGAGATGCCGGTCAAGTCCCTGTGATGCTCAAGTCTAACAGATGCCACTTGGAACGCATGAGCCCTGATTCGCTTGTGGCACACAAAGAGGAGTCTGATGAACTGGGAGGTTATTTCATAGTTAACGGTATCGAAAAGATTATCAGAATGTTGATTGTGCAAAGAAGGAATCATCCAATGGCACTGATTCGTCCTTCCTTTGCGAACCGTGGGCCTTCTTATACCTCCTTTGGTCTTCAGATTCGTTGCATTCGGCCCGATCAGACGTCCCAAACCAACGTATTGCATTATTTGAGCGATGGAAACGTGACTTTCAGATTCTCTTGGAGGAAAAACGAGTACCTAGTCCCCGTTATGATGATCTTGAAAGCGCTCGTAGAAACAAACGACAGAGAAATCTTTGATGGAATAGTGGGAGCCGACCAAAAGAACTCCTTTTTAACCGATCGTTTGGAACTGCTTCTCAGAACCTACAAACACTACCAGCTGGACTCCCAGCAAGAGACTCTCCGCTACTTGGGTGACAAATTCAGAGTTGTATTCGGCGCCACCCCAGATGTTTCCGATGTGGAAGTTGGCAAGCTGGTTCTGCAGAGAATTGTGCTCGTTCATCTGCCTGCAAACAGCGACAAGTTCCGTTTGTTGTTGTTCATGATCAGGAAACTCTACTCGCTGGTGGCGGGTGACTGTGCTCCTGACAATCCAGATGCCACTCAGCATCAAGAAATTCTGCTCGGGGGATTCCTTTATGGGATGATCTTGAAGGAAAAGATGGAAGAGTACTTGCAGGGGCTGATGCTGCAAGTCCAATCCGACATCAACCGCGGGGTAGCCATAAATTTCGGCGACAGAAGGTACATGGGCAGAATATTCTCTCGCATCAACGAAAACATCGGCCAGAAGCTTCAATACTTCCTCAGTACCGGTAACTTGGTTTCCCAGTCGGGGCTTGATCTCCAGCAAGTTTCGGGGTACACCGTTGTGGCTGAAAAAATCAATTTCTATAGATTCATCTCCCATTTCCGAATGGTGCACAGAGGTTCTTTCTTTGCTGAACTAAAGACAACAACTGTAAGAAAGTTGCTACCCGAGTCATGGGGGTTCCTCTGCCCCGTACACACCCCTGATGGATCTCCGTGTGGTTTGCTGAACCATTTAGCTCACAGATGCAAGATCTCTACTGAGGAGTCAGACGTTTCTGCTGTCCCTGCTGCATTAGCCAAACTGGGTGTCTCGCCTCCTCATTCGTTTGCAGCTGGCCCCAACTTGTGCTGTATCCAACTCGATGGTAAGATTGTAGGCTGGTGCTCTCACGACCAGGGTAAGGTGATTGCAGACACTCTGAGATACTTCAAGGTTGAAGGACTTCACAATCTACCACGTGACCTGGAAATCGGCTACGTTCCGCCTTCTATGAAAGGACAGTACCCTGGGCTTTACATATTTGGTGGTCGTTCTCGAATGATGAGACCTGTCAAGTACCTGGTGGATGAAAAAATGGACATGCTTGGACCGTTTGAACAGGTTTACATGAATGTGGCAGTGACCCCGGGCGAAATCGAGCAAAACGTGCACACTCACGTTGAGTACTCTCCTACGAACATTCTATCTATTCTGGCCAATCTCACTCCCTTCTCTGACTTTAACCAGTCTCCGAGAAATATGTATCAGTGTCAGATGGCCAAACAAACAATGGGAACGCCGGGGGTAGCGCTTGCACACCGTTCAGACAACAAGCTCTACCGTTTGCAATCTGGGCAAACACCTATTGTGAAGGCCAGCTTGTATGACGACTACGGAATGGACAACTTTCCCAACGGGATGAATGCTGTTGTTGCTGTCATCTCATACACGGGATACGATATGGACGATGCTATGATTATCAACAAGTCAGCCGATGAAAGAGGATTCGGATACGGTACAGTCTACAAAGTAGAAAAGGTTGACTTGTCTGACTCAAGGAAGAGAGGTGACCCGATCACACAGCATTTTGGTTTCGGAACCGACGAGTGGCCAGAAGCATGGAAAGACAAGCTGGATGTGGATGGGCTGCCAGCTGTGGGAGTAAGGGTCGAAGAGGGAGATCCGATCGTTGCGTTTTACGACGATGTTTTAGGAAAGACCAGAGTTAAAACCTACCACTCTAGTGAACCGGCTTACGTGGAAGAGGTCAAACTGATCGGTGATGACGCTGGTGACTCAGAATTTCAAATGCTTTCTATAAAGTACAGAATCACCAGATCGCCACTCATCGGTGACAAATTCTCCTCGAGACACGGGCAGAAGGGTGTCTGTTCTAGAAAGTGGCCCGCTGTGGATCTGCCTTTCTCGGAGTCCGGAATCCAGCCTGATGTCATTATCAACCCGCACGCTTTCCCCTCGCGTATGACCATTGGTATGTTTGTAGAGTCCCTGGCTGGTAAAGCAGGTGCCATGCACGGAATTGCTCAAGATGCGACACCGTGGAAATTTAGTGAGTTTGACACACCGGCAGACTACTTTGGTGAGCAGTTAAAGGCTGCAGGTTACAACTATCATGGGAACGAGCCGATGTACTCTGGTTCTACAGGAGAAGAGCTCAGAGTGGATATCTACATCGGAGTTGTCTACTACCAAAGACTGAGACACATGGTGAATGACAAGTTCCAAGTCAGATCAACCGGTCCGGTGCAATCTCTCACCATGCAGCCTGTCAAGGGAAGAAAGAGATCGGGTGGTATCCGTGTTGGTGAAATGGAAAGAGATGCTATGATCGGACACGGAGCAGCGTTCCTGCTTCAAGACCGTTTGCTCAATTGTTCCGACTACACACAAACCTCCCTGTGTAGAACGTGTGGTTCCTTCCTGACTACACAGACGTCGGTTCCCAGAATTGGCACGCAGGCCTCCATCAGATGCAGAGCGTGCTCGCGGAAGGTGGATTACAAGACTTCTACCGGAAGCATAGAAGAGATTGACACCTGGGAAGATGGACAGGGAAACAAATTTGTTGGAGGAAGTGATACCACCACTGTGGCCATTCCTTTTGTTCTCAAGTATCTTGATTCGGAGCTGGCTGCTATGGGAATCAAGGTTAAGTATAATGTAGAGCCATAGATAAAGGACATTCACAAGCCAAGGCGAGTGATCTGTTGAATAAAGTTGTAACGTGACGAGGCGATGAGTTTATTTTTGATGTGGCATCGATGCAACCTTGAGATGAGGGGAATTCAAGGGTCACCGAACCCTGTTCTTCATTATAACGAAATTCATTACAGGTCGATTCTTATTGTCAATTCGGAAAAAAAAAACAGAGAAAGTCTTTCAATTCATAATATTAAATGGAACAAAGTTCAAATTAGATAAAAAAAGTACGAATACGGCAAAGTTAATACGGTAGATCGATCAGTCAAGAATTCTGCTGCTATGCACTGGTGAAATTCCAAATGGTGTACGGGTGAATTGTGTGCCCTATCGCGTACAATTTTTTTGAACACACGCTCGGTGGCAGAAACCACAGCAGACAGCAAATACCCATTAACTGAAGATGGCAAGCGAAAATCCCTTTTCATCGGAGCTGAGCTCAGAGGCAAATGCCAAAGTGCAAAATTCACCATCGTTGGAATTCTGTACCAAAGGCGTGGATGAGACGGTTCAGAATTTGTCTACAGACGGCCACAAGGGTCTTTGTGATAGCCACGACGTCTCTTATAGAAGATCCATTCACGGCGTAAACGAGCTGACGAGTGAGGAGAGCGAAAATATAGTGCTCAAGTTCTTGGCCAGTTTTTACGAGGATCCTTTGATTTGCTTGTTGATTGGCTCGGCTTTGGTATCCCTCTGGATGGGAAACATTGACGATGCTTTGTCTATTACTTTGGCTATTTTGATTGTTGTAACCGTTGGGTTCGTACAAGAATATAGAAGCGAAAAATCTCTGCAAGCACTGAATAAGTTGGTACCGTCCGAAGCTCATCTCACGCGAAACAGCTCGACAGAGACAGTGTTGGCTTCATCTCTCGTACCCGGTGATCTTGTGAACTTTTCCGTGGGGGATAGAATTCCAGCAGACGTTAGAATCATAAAGGCTGTGCACCTGACAATCGATGAAAGCAACTTGACAGGAGAGACAGATCCGGTCCACAAGACATCTGATCCTGTTCCGATTCAGGAAAAAATCATTGGAGTCAACGAACGTCACTCGATTGCCTTTATGGGGACTCTGGTTCGCGACGGCAATGGGTCTGGTATTGTCATTGCCACTGGAGCGAAAACCGCGTTTGGAGCTGTATTTGAGATGATGGCATCCATCGCCAAACCCAAAACGCCTTTGCAAAGAGCCATGGATAAGCTGGGCAAGGATCTATCCATTTTCAGTTTTGCCGTTATCGGTATCATCTGTTTGATCGGAGTAATTCAGGGCCGTTCCTGGCTCGACATGTTTCAAATTTCTGTTTCGTTGGCTGTAGCTGCCATTCCTGAGGGTCTCCCAATCATTGTCACCGTGACGCTAGCGTTGGGGGTTTTAAGAATGGCTCGCCAAAGAGCTATTGTGAAAAGACTTCCAAGTGTGGAGACACTTGGATCTGTCAATGTGATCTGCTCCGACAAGACAGGAACGCTTACGCAGAATCACATGAAGGTGTCTCAACTGTGGTCGGTCAGTATGGAGCGTAGTAAGTTGACGCTGCCTGAAGGTCACTCCTCCTCTTCGCTGAACCTGGACAAAGATATCAAGACCACTTTGGAAGTGGGGAATGTGTGCAACAACGCTGTCTTTTCCAGAGATAACGACCGCTTCATCGGTAACCCTACAGATATCGCTATTGTAGAGGTTTTGAAGCGATTCGGTCTGGAAGATATTAGAAACACAAAGGAACGGGTCAATGAACTCCCTTTTAGTTCTCAGAGAAAGTATATGGCTGTCTCGGCGCACTCGGGCGATAAATCAAAGACTGAGACATTCGTGAAAGGGGCGATAGAGAACATGCTGAAAAAGTGTGAGTCCTACTTCACCAAATCCGGCGAAACAAAGCCGTTGACTGAGGAAACCAGAAACCTAATTCTAGAAATGAGCGATAACATTGCATGCGACGGACTGAGAGTCATCGGTGTTGCCAAAAGCAATAAGCCCTTTGAAGATGAGCCAAGCAATTTGACCTTTTGTGGCCTTATTGGAATGTCGGACCCTCCTCGTCCCAGTGTTAAAAAGTCAATCACCCAACTCATGAGAGGAGGAGTTCACGTGATCATGATTACGGGAGACTCAGAAGCCACTGCGGTTCACATTGCCAAACAGATCGGAATGCCCATCAACGACAGAACTAGTGTCATGCTCGGGGAGAAACTGGATTCGATGTCTGAGCAGGCGCTTTCTGAGGTTATTCAAAACGTTTCCGTCTTTGCCAGAACAACCCCACAGCATAAAGTTACTATTGTCAAGGCTTTGCAACGTCGTGGAGATATTGTGGCTATGACAGGTGACGGTGTGAACGATGCGCCCGCTCTGAAACTGGCCGATATCGGCATAGCCATGGGCAAGATGGGTACAGATGTTGCTAAGGAGGCTGCCGATATGGTTTTGACAGATGACGATTTTTCCACCATTTTGCATGCCATAAGGGAGGGCAAGGGAATCTTCTACAACATTCAAAACTTTTTAACTTTCCAGCTCTCCACTTCCATTGCAGCGCTGTCGCTTGTTGCTCTGTCGACTGTTTTCAACTTGCCAAACCCATTGAATGCGATGCAAATTCTGTGGATCAACATTCTGATGGACGGACCGCCTGCTCAGTCTCTAGGAGTTGAGCCGGTGGAAACAGAAGTGATGAACAAGCCGCCAAGATCAAGACAAGCCAAAATCCTGACACATCAGGTGATCAAAAGGGTTTTACAGTCAGCGTCTGTGATCATCGTTGGCACGATGTTTGTTTACGTCAAGGAGATGAAGGACAATCAAGTCACGGCCAGAGATACTACCATGACATTTACGTGTTTTGTTCTCTTTGACATGTTTAACGCTCTGAGCTGCAGACACAGTACCAAGTCCATTTTCAGTATCGGGCTGAAGAATCACATGTTCAACCTTGCGGTGGCGGCATCTTTGCTTGGGCAGTTGGCCGCCATCTACGTTCCGTTTTTCCAATCCATCTTCCAAACTGAAGCTTTAAGCTTGGGTGATTTGGTTTACCTCGTCCTGTTGACAAGCAGTGTGGCTGTCATCGATGAAGTTAGAAAACGGGTCTTTGCTTCAAGATCAGTCATGAATGGCTACAGCCTGGCGGTGTGAAAAGTTTATAGAGAGAAGCAATAAAGTATGCGGTGAGCATTGACTCAAGAGGTGTTTTTGGTGGGGTTGACTTGCCGAATTTGACAGAAAAGCTTTTCATTGATCTCGGTACACAAGGCCTGAGGAACATCGTCGTACCAAAAAATATGTGGAAGAACCCCTTTGACTGTCCTCCTTGTTGACTTTAGATCTCCAGCAGCTTGTCTGGGGTCAAAGTCCTGGGCCACAAAGCGGCACAACTGCATCTGGGTCTTCTTATCGACCAAAAACTGAATGCATTCCCGCTATTTGCTATCCCCTTCTATAACTTCTTGCGCAGCTTTACTCAGACGGTTCATTATGGCCAGTCCATGATTTTCCTCCTCGATTCCCTCGACAAGAATGACGTCCGCCCCTGCTTCGTCAAGTTTTCGTAGCTTTGCAAATAAGTTTCTTGAAATTTCCGCTCCTGACGTCCCCAGATCGTCCTCTAAAGTGATCAGATCGCTGATGTGGTCAGCTTTGGCAAATTTGACAGACTTGAGTAAAGCAACTTTTTGACCTATCTTTACAGCCTCTTTCAAGTATCTCCTTATATGGTCTGATCCATCGCCACAACGATTGAACACCACAACTTTTGCCTTTGGAGAGTAGTGCTTATACTTCATTCCGGGGGTTCTTACTTTCTCGTTCTCCCCGGCACTTTTTTTCGCCACAACGATGTCGGACCACTCACT
>JAKTTA010000433.1:0-12813 GCA_030580415.1 Citeromyces nyonsensis
CGGCTCATAATCACACACATCCTAACACCGCATTAGAATATTTTTTTTTTTTTTTTTTTCACCGGGTAACTTGAAAAATTACACATGGATATTGCAAAGCCAGTGGGGAGTGAAATCAGATCCGTAGATTTCGGAATACTACCGAATGAGGAGGTGAAGAAGCTTTCAGCAAAGCAGATCACAAACCCTACAAGTTTCGACAACCTGGGTCATCCTGTATCGGGAGGATTGTACGATCTGGCACTCGGAGCATTTCTGAGAAATCTATGCGCTACTTGTGGTTTGGACGAAAAGGCATGTCCAGGGCACCAGGGACACATTGACCTTCCTGTGCCTGTTTACAACCCGATGTTTTTCAACCAAATGTACATCTTCCTAAGATCAGCCTGCTTGTACTGCCACAAATTCCGGCTGAAGTCTTTAGAGGTCCACAGATACGAGTGCAAGCTTCGGCTTATCCAGTATGGTCTCCTTCTGGAGACCGAGGCTCTGGAAGAAGGTCAAATGATTGTAGATGGCGAAGACGAAGATACGGAAGCAGAAACCGTGGACGCTGCTGCTGAACAAGACATACGGCTTCGTCGGGAAGAGTATGTTGACAACTGCATTGCCAAAGCTCTATCGGAGGGAAAAACCTCTGATCGTGGGCTTTTGACAGCCACTGTTTCTGAGGAGAGAAAGAGTGTCATCCAAGAGCTTTACAAAAGACTTTTGACACGCCCCAAGTGTGACAATTGCTCTATGTACTCTCCAACGTACCGCAAGGATGGGTTTGCCAAGATTTTCGAAAACTCTCTCCGTGATAAACAGCTCACAAACAACAAGGTGAAGGGGCTAGCTCGTAAGGACTCACTTTACGGGACTGATGAGAGCCAGGAGATTCAGAGGAGCGGATCCAAGTACTGCTTGAGTTCCGAGATCCGCACTGTTTTGCGTGGAGTTTTCAAGAGCGAAGAACGACTGCTGTCGTTTGTACTGCATTCCAGGCCTACATCTCGTCCCAACGTTTCTGCAGACATGTTTTTCATTCAGACCCTGGTTGTGCCTCCCACGAGGTTCAGACTGCCATCGAAGGTGGGAGAGGAAATTCACGAAAATGCACAGAACGAGCTGTTGGGAAACGTTCTGAAGACTTCATTACTCATCAGAGACCTCAACAATCAAATCCACATGCTGCAGCAGGAGAAGACGTCTCATGCCGATAGAAAGATGCTATTCAACAGACTGATGAACGCATTTGTCACCATCCAAAACGATGTGAACTCGCACATTGACTCGACAAAGGCTCCCAGTACAGTCAGACAACCCCCGCCCGGTATAAAGCAAGCTTTGGAGAAGAAGGAGGGGCTTTTCCGTAAGCACATGATGGGTAAGCGTGTGAACTACGCTGCTCGTTCCGTTATTTCTCCAGACCCGATGTTGGAGACCAACGAAATCGGTGTACCACCTGTTTTCGCCGTAAAGCTCACATTCCCGGAGCCGGTGACCTCCTTCAATGCGGCGGAGCTTCGTCAGTGCGTGATCAACGGGCCCGACAAATGGCCCGGGGCTACTCAGGTGCAAAACGAAGACGGTACGTTTGTTGCGCTTTTGGGAATGACTCTGGAGCAGCGGAAAGCTGTGGCTAATCAGCTTCTCACTCCGTCAACTTCTGGGGTGCCATCCTGTATAAACAAAAAGGTGTACCGTCATATCAGAAACGGAGACATTGTTTTGATGAACAGACAGCCGTCCCTGCACAAGGCCTCTATGATGGGCCACAAGGTGCGTGTTTTGCCTGGAGAAAAGACTCTGCGATTGCACTATGCCAACACCGGAGCTTACAACGCCGATTTTGACGGAGACGAGATGAACATGCATTTCCCGCAGAACGAGAACGCGCGTTCTGAAGCGATGGGGATCGCTAACACCGACTCGCAGTATCTGACACCCACCTCCGGTGCACCCCTGAGAGGTTTAATCCAGGACCACATTTCTGCCGGTGTGTGGCTCACCAACAAGGATTCCTTTTTCACGAGGGAAAAGTACCACCAGCTTGTCTACGCGTGTATACGTCCGGAAGACGGATACTGTACTGGAAGCCGTATTCGGACTGTTGCTCCCACGGTTTTCAAGCCGGAGCCTTTGTGGACGGGAAAACAGGTCATCTCTACTGTTCTGCTCAACATCCGTCCAGACGGGATGCCCGGTGTCAACCTCAAGTCTAAGAACAAGATCAAGGCTGACTACTGGGGGGCGCACTCTGTGGAGGACGAAGTGCTGTTCCAGGATGGAGAGCTGTTGACTGGTGTACTGGACAAGTCGCAGTACGGATCGTCGCAGTACGGTCTGGTTCACTCTTTGCACGAGCTGTACGGGCCAGCTGTGGCAGGACGTGCTTTGACCGTGCTGAGTAGACTTTTCACCGTTTACATCAACACCACAGGGTTTACATGTGGAATGGACGATCTGCGTCTTACCGAGCAGGGAGAAGCCGAGAGGCACGAGATGCTCAAGACCAGTGCCGAAGAGGCTGGTCTTGCCGCTGCGCTTGAAGTTACTGCAGTTGACGGGTCTGACCCGGACTCGGATTCTAAACTGAAAAGCCGCCTGGAGGAAGCTCTCAGAGACGACACAAAGCTCGCTGTTCTGGACGCTATCGCGCAGTCCAAGGTGAATGCAATCACATCCAATGTGGTGGCAACCTGTGTCCCTGGAGGAACTCTGAAGAGGTTCCCGCTCAACTCGATGCAGGCCATGGCTCTTTCCGGAGCCAAGGGTTCCGGAGTGAATGTGTCGCAGATCATGTGTCTGCTGGGACAGCAAGCGCTGGAAGGTCGGAGAGTACCGGTGATGGTTTCCGGAAAGACACTGCCCTCGTTCAGGCCGTTTGAGACTGACGCGCGTGCGGGAGGGTACATCAAGCAGCGTTTCTTTTCTGGAATCCGTCCGCAGGAGTACTACTTCCATTGTATGGCTGGAAGAGAAGGTCTGATTGATACCGCTGTGAAAACGTCTCGTTCTGGTTACCTCCAAAGATGTCTGACCAAGAGACTGGAAGGTGTCCATGTCGGGTACGACAGCAGTGTCAGAGACGGGGATGGAGCACTGGTGCAGTTCTTGTATGGGGGAGACTCTGTGGATGTCACCAAGGGATCCCACATGACCCAGTTTGCATTTTCCGCTTTGAACTACGACGCTCTTCTCAACAAGTACAAGCCAGGAGAGCTAGTACAGCATGTGGATACTGAGTCTGCCTTGTATCATCTCAAGAAGCAGAAAAAGAGTACGCGCAAACAGCGCTCGCTGCCGCACTATGAGCAGACGTGCGATCCTGTGATTTCCAACTACAACCCGAGCAACTTTCTGGGTGCTGTGTCGGAAAAGTTCCAGACCGCGCTGGATGAGTTTATCGACAGGAACCCAAGTTTGTTCAAGGACAAGAAGGGAGACAAAGAAAAGGGAGACAAAAAACTCAGCGAAAAGAAATTCCGCGCTTTGATGCAGCTCAAGTACATGAGATCTCTCGTCGATCCAGGTGAAGCGGTAGGTATTGTTGCAGCCCAGTCTATTGGAGAACCTTCCACGCAGATGACTCTGAACACTTTCCACTTTGCTGGACACGGTGCTGCTAACGTGACGCTTGGTATTCCGCGTATGCGTGAGATCATTATGACCGCCTCGTCGTCCATCAAGACCCCGCAGATGTCGCTGCCCCTTTTGGAAGACGTTTCCTCCGACCAGGCAGACATGTTCTGCAAGTCTGTAGCGCGTGTTCTTCTGTCGGAGTTCATTGACTGTGTGAAGGTGGTTGAGACTTCGAGTGCCACCAGGTCCTACTCCGTCCGCATGGAGTTCTTCTCGCGCGAAGAGTACGAGAATGAGTACGACGTGGACAGCGCACAGTTGGAGAAGGTTATCACTTCCAAGTTCATCAAAGCGCTCGAGTCAGCTATCATCAAGGAGCTCAAGAAGAAGGAGATGGTATCGGTGGGAACTGCTCTCCCCCGTGTAGAGTCTGAAGTTCCGGAAAAGGGATCTGTCGAAAAGGATGCTTCCGAGGAAAAGGCTCGCTCCAATACAAAGGAGGCTGTGTCCTACGAAGGAGACGACGAGGAGATGGAGAAGGAGAATGAGAATGAGAATGACGAGGAGGATGAAAACGCCGTGAATGACTCAGAGTCCGACTCGGAAACTTCCCCCGAGGAGATCTCCAAGTCGGCGAAAAACCGCTCGGCCAACGTGGTTGCCTCGCATACATTTGTCTCTCACTTCAGCTTTGACGACAAAGAGGGCAAGTGGTGTGAGTTCCAGTTGGACCTCAACGCCAACTCCCAGAAACTCCTGATGGTCAACCTCATAGAGTCCATCTGCAGGAAGGTTGTGGTGAGAGAAATCCCCAACATCGGACGGTGCATCCATCCGCAACCAGAACACGGAGTGGATGCGCTTGTCACTGAAGGTGTCAACTTCCACGCCATGTGGGATCAAGACGAATTTATCGACATTGACAGGATCAAGTCAAACGATATCTATGCCATGCTCAGAACCTATGGAGTGGAGGCTGCCAGAAATACCATTGTGAGCGAAATCAACAGGGTGTTCTCCACATACGCCATTTCTGTCTCCACCCGTCATCTGGAGCTCATTGCAGACGTGATGACTCGTGAGGGAACCTATCTGGCCTTTAACCGTCAAGGTATTGACTCTTCTACCTCTGCATTCATGAAGATGTCTTACGAGACAACTTGTCAATTCCTAACCAAGGCTGTCTTGGATAACGATCGCGAGGAGCTCGAGTCACCCTCTGCAAAGATTGTAATGGGTAAGCTGGCCAATGTCGGAACCGGTTGCTTCGACGTGATGGCACAGATGCCTGCCACTGCCTGAAAAGTGAAAAGTGGCTGAAAGAGAGCGAAGCTGTTTTTTTATCTATGGGAACGATGCACATACAGTTGATATAATTATTGAAATACTATTTGAAACAAGCATTCTATACCTGGAGCAGTTCCCTTCCAAGATCTAAATGCACACAATTATCAGTATCGATACATACACATCAATCAGCAATATAGCGATAACTCGTCGCTCAAGCCAGATGATATTTATGTAGCACCCTCAAAAAATAGCTAGGTTTATACACATTTATTTCACGAAGTACCGGTGAGCGTTCAATTCCCAGAAATATCATTTTGTTTTTTAGAATTATTGGTCGATCAATTTTTTTTTTTGTATACCTCAATGTCTAATGTTCGTAAAAGCGCCCGCTCCAAACCGTTTAGAGTCAACTACCGGACCCTAAACGGAGGCGGCGCTGAGAACGCATTCAGTTCGGTTCCCTCTGAAGCGATCAGCTAGAAGTACCGACGTGGTGTCAGCTTCATTTTTGCTTCAAGGTTTAGTGAGAATAGGAAAACTGCTTCTCGAAGCTAGGATGTCTTCAGATCTCAAGACTGCTCATCTGGTCAGTCGATCATTTCCGAATTTGGGCTCAGACACATTGAAGGCTATTGCCGAGTTTGAGCCCAAATTTGTGAAGTACGTGGAAAAGGCACTTACTAATAAGGGAGTGGTAATTGCTGCCCTTTTAGACCCGCGCATGAAGGATGAGGTCTTTTCCGAACTGAAGTACTTCTATTCTGACATTGAAACAATTATACAGGAAGGAAAGGAGGAAATTCAGAGGCTCACAGAAAGCGTAGTCCGTAACAAAACGACAATACCGCAACACACCTCTATGGCTCCTGATGAAGAGCTCTGAGCCTTTTTCGAAAGGATGCCTGTCGCACAGGGCGAGATAGCTCGCTATTTAAGCTCACCGTGTGATGTGTCATTTGGAAGACCCCGGGATCGGTGGGATCTAAACAAAGAGAATTTCCCTGCAATCTATACTTTGGCAAGCAAGATGCTATCTATTCCTGCCAGCTCCACATCGGTCGAGCGTTTATTTTCTTTGAGTAAGAAGGTAATCGTTGAGACGCGCAGTTCACTGGGAAGCGACACTGCCAAGGCTATTGGTAGTTCGTCATTACCTTCGGTCCAAAGGTGATTCTTTCGAGCCTTTAAATGAAGAGGATTGTGACGCCACGGGACATTGATTGAGCAGCGATTACATAGTATAGCTTTAGTGTGACTGTTCTTGAGAAATTCATATATTTTTTACTCAAATGTGTCGAATCGAAACGATCCGGATCGAAAAAGGTACTCCGGATCTAGATCCGGATCTGACGACCCTTATTTCCACATCAGGGAGACCACATACAAATAATACATTGACACCCACAATTATGCCAATGAACTCTTCCCCAGTTGTTTAATTGGGTCAGCGCATTTCTTTTCAACCGAAAACTCCCTCATCGTTCATTTTGTGTGACCTCTGAAGAAACGTCCGGTTTGATAATATGATGCATGTTACATCGACCTCCTATTATATTTCTATTGACATTTGGTCAAGAGTTTCGTAAAATCATTTGCGAATTGGGGTTTCCCTCCACCAGTAAACATATAATGAATAGAACTGAAACGGCGATGTGAAGATAAAATGCAATAACGTAAGGGTTACCGAACTATGCTTAAACTGAGTTTGAGTTTCAGATTTATCAGAGATTGATTTGTTCAACCTTTCAGAAGCTGACATTCTCGACTTATGTATGTAATGTCATGATGCCAATGTCACTAGTCTTTGCATTGTAATGAGGTATGCGACCTTGGGCCGATATTCCACTTTCTTGCCACGCTCACGGTGATAAAAATTTAAGAAGTGGTCGTCGAGTGAACAATAAAGCACTGTTCTTGAGAGAGAATTCGAGCTGCGTATTGCAACCACCGGCATTATTGGCCCGGTGCGCCCCTGGTATCAGGACCTTTTACTCATCGTACGATGCAGACATAGCCCTACGTCTTTATACACAGTCTTATACAGCAGCAATTTAGCGATACCACTGGACTTATGCCTAGGTATGAGATACTCATATCCAAACCCCGAGAACTAGGACCCTTGTCTTTCGCGGTTTTATTCTGTCTTTAGAAAGAGAAGCAGGAATCATGGAATAGCGATGCAATGCGCCTTGCTTACTTTGATCATATTTTTTTATAGTTTTTTTTTTCATTTTTCCGTCAAGTACACCCTAGTCGCAGTCAACAAATGTAGTCATTGTCTTGTCAACGACGTTGAGCTGCATTTGAGAAGTGCTTTCAAAGTGTTTTCGAAAGTCCCGTTTGATGTGTTGCCTCATATGCATTGGTTTTTCTTGTGGATCTATTATAAAGGCATTAGTCTAATTTTATGAAACCATTCATTCTCAAATTGAACAGTAAAGTATTGCCGTCATTTCCGGTGACTCCTCATCAACCTGTGTTACGTTTTTTGAGCCTCGATTAAATCCAGTTTTGGTGCCTCAGGTTATGTCTGGTTACATATTTCAAACAATTCTAACTCAAGAAAATACGAGGGCCCTGACACTTTCCTCACCTTGGTTATTTCTCTCATCTTCTCCCTCTCCAACTCTCATCAGAATCCCAAGTGGCGTTCCCGCCATACTGAAAGAATCCTCCATCTCCAACAACGACAAAGAAGACGTTGCCCCTCCTACCGGCACGTAGAGCGGAGCCCAGCTGATGAGAACTTCTCAATGTTGGAAATCTGCTGCCTGTGGCCAATGATTACAGGTCACCAGTGACGGCAACAAGGGAAGTTCTATCAAGAAGTGAGGGTATTCCAGGCAATTTTAGTCGATGCCAATGAATTTTTGTCTCCGAGAAACTGACATCAATAGGAGAGTCTCTTTCAAGGAATTAGGAGACACGTCGTCTACAGAGAGGTCGGAAATGTCTATTACGGGCAGGAAAAGTCGAACGTCACTGTACATCAAAATCGGTGAAAGGCAGAATGAGACGAAACGGACCAGAACTACCGGAAAGGCTCTAAGCCGATACAAGATTTTGGGATTTAGCACAAGATTTCAAGGTGAATGGACATTTGGCAAGCTGTAATCGAAAGTCTTGACCCAGCTAATGTTCTTCCATAACCACATCGACACCAAACAAGGATCGCCAAAGACGTTGGGTCGCTTTTTGACCAACTCCTAAAATTGACATATTCCCCATCGCTTCCGCTTCGCTTCAGAGATGCATCGCGGTTGCAGGTTTTACAAGTTCCATTACGTACACGTCTACACAGCTAACACTCTACCTTTCCGTCATCCCAAAACATTTTTCCACTAGTTAATATCAAACACCGGCTTCAGGTTCTTTATCAACATCCAGTCTTCTCTGGGAACCGAGTCACGGAAGGCTGGGTCCTTGAGTGTGTCGATGGATCTTCTTGAGATTAAAGAATAAAGCAGGTCTGAGTCATCCACGTGTCTTCCCCAGACGGGCTGCTGGCCTGATGGGTTCTCAAGACGCATAGCCACACCGGCCGAGGTTTGGTTCTTCTTGACGATGGGCTCACTCTTGTGATTCACTTCAAGAGAGGCCACTCTGCCGAGCTGCATGATCTGGCGCTCTTTTGTAGTTGGGTCAACGCGAACTGCAGCGATGGGGGTCCCAACCCTGAGCGTTCCCTCCTGCACGTCCACACCGATAATCATAGGGTTACGCTTGTTGATGATCTGGATAGTTTTCAGGACACAGGGGAAGATGGCGTCGTCGAGGAAGTTTTCTCTGCGCTCTTCGAGCAATTTCTTCTGGTAGGCGGTAAACTCGTCAAAGAGATGGTATATGATGTCGGCTTTGAAGATGCGGATGTTGTTTTCCTCCGCGTACTGGTCAGCCTCCTTGTCAACCTTGACGTCGAAACAGAGCATCACGGCAAACTCCTTTGCCTTGTCGAGCATCGTGGAAGCCTTCATCACGTCACGCTTGTAGACTGGGCCCAGCCCGATGGACATGACTGGGATTTTCATCGCCTTGAGGAAATCCAGCAGAGCCTCCAGAGAACCCAAAGTGGATGCCTGAACAGTGACACCTCTTCCGGAACTGTCTACCAAGTCGAGAAGCCCTGTGAGATCATCCATCACCTCGTCCATCATATCCTCCTCCTCTTCGTCGTTGTGAGCAACCAGCAGACGGGATCCGGCCACAGCCTTTTCCAGATCGTGTGCTGCGATCTTGACACCCAGCGCCGCCTTCACCTCCTTGTGGTGGACGTACTCAGACTTGAGCCGCAGCTCCCGCATGGGCTGTGGGGTCAGTAGGGCTCTCACGTTTGTGGCGATGGGTCCGTTCAACCCACACAGAATGATGCGGTCACCTTCCTTTAGAACACCGTTGGAGAGAACCACATCGATGGTGGTTCCAAACCCTTCCACAACCTTCACTTCCAAAACAGTGGCCTCCAGCTTGTGCGATAGGTACATGAGCTGCTTGCTCATACGTTTCTGCGTCAGCTCCAGAAGAAGCCACAGGATATCAGGCACTCCCTCTCCCGTGACAGCAGAGGTGGGGACGATCGACACGTATTTGGACATGTTTTTGTTCTGGAAATAGAGCTCCGAGTTAAGCCCCTGTTCCGCCAGCGCCACCTTGATGCGCGTGAGTCTGTCGTCAAACTCCGACTTGACAGAGTCGGTCTGGTTGTTGAACGAGTCTCTAAAAGAGTTGTTGGGAACGCTCTGCCAGTCGTACAGTCTGTCAATCTTGTTCAGCGCCACCACAAAGGGAGCCTTCCTCTCACGCAAGAGGCGGATCGACTCGATCGTCTGTGGCTCCAGTCCGTGCATGATGTCAATCACCAGAATGGCAATGTTACACAGAGAGGACCCTCTGGAACGCAAATTCGAAAACGACTCGTGCCCAGGGGTATCGATGATCAGTAAACCGGGCACATCGAAAGTCTGCTTCTCGTACGCAGCCATCGACTCGGTCTTCTTCTTGATGGCAGCCATCGGGAAGTAGGTTGCTCCAATCTGCTGTGTGATTCCTCCAGCCTCTCCTCCCTGCACATTGGTCTGTCTGATCTTGTCCAGCAGCTTGGTTTTACCAGTATCGACGTGTCCAAGAATACAGCAGATGGGAGAACGCAGGTCCGTGGAAGTTTCCTGCTGCTTCTTTTTCGAAACCTGCTTCGTCCGCAAAGCTTCTTCACGTTTGAGTCTCTCTTCCTCCTCTTTAACGGCTTTCTCCGCCGCCAAACGAGCAGCCTCTTCAGCCTCGGCCTTCTTCCTCACCTCCTCCTCACGAGCAGCCTGTTCAGCAGCAGCAGCTCTTTCCGCCTCGGCCTTTTGCTTGGCCTCGTCAATCTCCAAAACAGCTTCCCAGTCTTCCACCACCTCGTCGTCAGCCATCTTCTCCCAGTCTTCCACCTCTTCTTCCTCCGCCACTTCTTCTACTTTTGGCTGCACCACCTCGGCCTTGGGCTGCTTGCTCTTTTTCTTTCCGTAAACTACCTTTTTCGGCTTGGCCTCGGCCTGGTTCTCTAGACCTTCAATACGGATTCCGCCAGCTTGCAAAAACTGCTCACGACGTCTTTCCTGTAGTCTTTTTTCCTCCTTTTGCTTTTTACTCAAAAGTTTTCCCTCAGCCTTGAGCTGCTCACGCTTCAGCTTCTCCCTCTCCTTCTTGGCAGCACGAGCTTCCTCCTTTTCCTTGGCAGCCTTTTCAGACTCGGCCTCTTCAGCCAGACGCAGTTGTTCTTCCTCTTCAGCCATACGGCGTTCCTCTTCTTCTGCCGCTTTCTTGGCTTCCAGCTGTTTTCTCAGAGCTGCCAGCCCCGCAGGAACTTTTTTGCCCTTCTTTTCTGCAACGGGCTCCTTAACGGGCTCAGGCTTTTCTTCCTTCTCTGCAGAGGGTGAGGGAGAAGATGCTGCTGGCTTCGCCTGTTTTTTCTTTTCGGCAGCCTGTTTCTTACGCAGCTTTTCTCTCTCCTTCTTTTCCTTTTCCTTTTCCTTCTTGGATTTCAGCACAGGAGCTCCAGAAGACTCTTCAGGAGTAGCGTCCTTCTTCTTGTTTTTCGATTTTCTCAAAGCGGCCAAAAAGTCTCCGTCGTTGGCCTCCTCTTCAGCCTCTTCACCAGCAGGTGCGGTTTCCAGCTCCTCCGGCTGAGGGGATTCGTACTCAATGTCATCCTCCCAGTCTCCGGCCTTGGCTCCTTTCTTTCCTCTGGATGTTAGGGGCAAGGATCGGTTTACTCACTTTTTCGCCATGATAAATTTTTCAGAAATATCCACACACCTCTCCCATTTCTGAAGCGAAGCGGAAGAGATGGCAACTTTCGATAGCTGGTCAAAAATTGACTCAATTACTGGTCTTTTATCAACAGTGAAATGATTTACCTTTTACAATAGCTCGTAGAGTTTGAAAGATAGTCAATGGGTAATCAAATTGGTGTATGTTCTGTTCCTGGGGGGTTGTAGACGATTCTTCCTGTCAATTTGTTGTTTTTGCCACTTTCTGCAGTAATTGATAGTGGTTATCTTACCTGATATCAAGGTGCAGACACTGCCCTGGTCTTCTTGACTGAGTATATAGTCTCTAGGGTTGGATGGTACCAGAATGCAAAAACCAAAAGGCAATTAGTCGTAAAGCCCTTGTCACCGCAAGATGACACTATTCCCTGAACCTCCATCTGCGAGATACAACAAGTCTCACCAGATTGTGAGTGAGTCACTAAGGAGCTTACCGTCTTATCGTCCCGGCCAAAACGTTGAGCGTTACCGAGAGTTTCTGTTTGTAAGCGCAAACCATCTGTCTTTTGATGATCTCATCTCGTCTCGACTGCTCATTTTGAGGTGCATTCATTTTCAGAGAGTGCACTTGTATGCTCTCTCCAAAATCGAGGTGTTATCAGCCTTTTTCTTTATCCTGTAGAGCATCTCTTTAGTCGTGCGGTCATTGCCAGGGATTCTCGAATATTTCAAGATAGATTGTGGGCTGACCTTTTGTGATTATAGTGGATTTGCAAACAAGCTAGATCAAGACCATCCCATAGAACCTTGACATAGTTGTCGCCCGAAGTCAACATACCTTTTCCACTCAAAGTTGGGGACAAACAGTACTAGAGGAGCATTATAGATCAAGATACCATGACAGCAAGCACAGACCGGTGGATATGACTAGAAGTAGATCTGTATCATTGTAAGATACCAAAATTATCTGAAAAGATAGAGCTAGTTGTCGCCAGGAATCAGTATGCTTCAAAAATCCTGAAGTATCTCGGTAGAAATTCTAGAGAAGTTCTTTGTTTCTCCAGCTGTCGCTGTCGCTGTTTCTCCAAAATCTCAAAGTCTTTCGGTAAACAGCTTCAGGGTGAAAATCTTCGTTTGTCCCTTAATTATCAGAGATATTATGGTCACCTATGCGTAACCTATCTTATCCTCAAAGATCTGGAATTATGTATCCTGTCGTACTCGTAACTTCTTCCAAAGACATTTATCTCTTACCACTCATCTAGTTTGCTCTGAAAAAAAAAACTCAATGAAAAGGAACCAAGACTTTCGATGTTCAGTTGCCACAAAACATACTGCAACTAAGGTCTAGTGCCAGGACTGAACTGTCACTTAAATGTAACCCCTTCTCAACCCACTTTTAGAATAGAACAAGTGCATATAGTTTATCTACACGTCGATACATAGCAGCCATTTATTCGACTGAGACTTCATACTACAAAGGAGTATACTTCAGCTCCACCATCTTTTCTCACATTGCACTGGTTTTCCTTTTTTTTTTTTTTTTTTTTTTTTTTATCTTCAATTTTCAAGCAAAAATGTCAACGACAGTCGAGAAAATCAAAGCCGTCGAGGATGAAATGGCCCGTACGCAAAAGAACAAGGCCACTTCGTACCATTTGGGACAGCTGAAGGCCAAGCTGGCAAAACTAAAGAGAGAACTGATGGC
>JAKTTA010000434.1:0-12795 GCA_030580415.1 Citeromyces nyonsensis
CGCCAGGCGCCAGAAAAATTCTTCCCTTGAGCAGGCAAAATGGAAGCCTCTGCCTGGGTGGCTAAGAACATGGCGCGTTCCAATGTTCTTGGAGCCTCCACACGGATACGATATTGTAACTCTGCTGCTAGGGTCCCCATGTAATGATCCAATGTTAACAATTCTGAGGCATATCCATCTGGCAAGCGTTGCCAGCATTCTCTGAAACGGTCGTTGTATGAAGCGATATCTTCATTCGAGCGACGGGAAATCCGTTTCCATTCACCTTTTACCTTCTCAGCAAAATTTGCCGGGTAAAAGCGTTGTTAACAATTCTGAGGCATATCCATCTGGCAAGCGTTGCCAGCATTCTCTGAAACGGTCGTTGTATGAAGCGATATCTTCATTCGAGCGACGGGAAATCCGTTTCCATTCACCTTTTACCTTCTCAGCAAAATTTGCCGGGTAAAAGCGTTGTCTCAGGGCCTCCTTAAATATATCCCATGGTTCAGCTTCGTCTGGATCGAGACCAGAGAGGCGAGACAAACTCCAATCAGCGGCAATGCCCGTTAACGCGGGCTCAGCGAGCAACGTGGTTTGCTCCTGATTAATTCCGTATGATCTTGCATAGATTTCGACCCGACGAATCCAAGCGTCGACGTCTCGATAAGAGCGGGCTCTTCCATCAAAACGAGGTAAGGGGCCCAGAGCACGAGCGAAGTTTGATTGTGTCGATGACATTGCTTCTGTTGCGGAATAATAACTATCTGATGAACTTTCTAAGCCGTAAGTTCCCATGAATCGTAACTTTTAGCGCTACCAACTATAAGTGTACTAGCCGCCAAGTGGGGAATAGTTTGTCTGTAGATTGGAATACACAGCTCTCTTATATAGTGACATCCTACCGCGTCGCGTAACACCCCTTACATAGATTACTCTTAAAGGAAGGTCTGATCACGTGCTTATGCTAAGCCAACATCCTTACAGAAATTATAAAAAAAAATTATATTGTAGATCCGGGGCATCTGGAACGCTTTAATCTTGGGATTCATACCCAGCTTCAATGCCAATCATTTGAAACAAGTAGAATCACTCTTCGAATATGTCTTTGGTATTGAAAAGGAATGATATGCATTCAGGAGTCCGAGTAAAATCGAGGTCGAGTTTCCCTCAAGTGGTGATGAAAAATGTCGATCATCTGACTATGCATCCCTGTTGCAGATGATACTGTTCGCAATATCCCACCAGATCATCACCAGATATATAACAATAGTAATTACGCAGAACTCGTAGGATTACTTTTATATTACAAATACTTGCTTCCTCTAGACGAAGATAAATGTGGCAATAAAACCATGGATGAACAGAAACATCACCTCTAATCCAAGCCCGAAATAATGCAAAACATCACTCCAAGAATAAATACTATATAGAAAATCTTGTAGATCGATAATAGACACTGGAACATAACTCATTGCTTACGACTCCCACCATCCAGTCTGATAATCAGCTTCTCCGCACTCACCTTGTTATTCCTCAAAGCACTCAGCATCTCATCAACAGCATCTAGTCCTCCTGAAATAACTTTACATGGTATGTGGAAGATTTTTCCCTCCACCACAAACGGAGCCGCCAAAGACCAAAACTCGTTGAAAACTTCTGCAACTTCTGCTGGTGGAACAATCTCTGCCCCACCCAGATTTTGCTCTTCTGACTGCGCTACATAAGCCAGTGTCATGGAAAACTCTACATGCGCCTTCACTTTCTTGCCCTGCTCTAGTACCGTATCGGCGTTGAACATTCCCAAAGACGTTAGCTTTGAAGGAGAGACTGAAGCCAGACACTCGTGGGTCTTGACAAAAGAATCAGACACAGAAAAAGCATCAAACCCAAAGACAAGTTCCTCGCCGCCAAAGGAGTTCACCTCATTCACAACATTCTGGTCGTGATAGTCAACAACTTTATCCGCTCCCAAAGCCTTCACCAGATCAAAGTTTCTGGCAGAGCACGTGGTGATCACGTTGATGCCGTAGATTTGTTTGGCCACTTGGATGGCAATCAGGCCGGTAGCAGTAGAGCCTCCCCACACTACAATGTACTTTTCAGAGTAGTCATTTCCCGGTCTCAGCCCCAGATTGTAGTGGAAAGCCATTCCGACAGTAACCAAAGCAAGAGTTATAGACGAGGCTCCCTCCCATGTGTCAACCGGGCCATACGGAATCAATTCACGAGTGGCGAAATGCAATTTTTGGCCATAGTTGATGGTTAAATGGGGATCAGCAATTACGTACTGCTGGAAACAACCAGCAAGCTTATCATACTTATACCCACCGTGGGTCATTGTGGAAACACAGTCTCCCACGGAAAACCCACTCACCGACTGCCCCACTTCTATAACAGCTCCAGAACTGTCAGTTCCGGGAACACACCCTTTGTCGCCCCAGTTGAACACTTTGTGCTTCCAGTCAGTGGGGTTCCCAGCACACGCCTTTGTCTTGATCAGGACCCTGTTTTCCGGTAGTTCCGGAAGCTCAGTGCTAGTCTTTTGCACCAGTTTTCCATCGTCGTTGGAACCAGAGTAAACCACAGCTTGATGTAGTGTCATTTTTTAAAGTTGCTGCATGCATCTCTATTGTTCGCTTGCATCACTTAACGCATCAGACCGTTTGGTTGGACCACGACTTTTCAGCATGGAGGTTTTATCTACGTACAGAGCACTCACTCGCAGCATAACGCGGTTACCGCTCGATGGCCAAACTATACGGCTACTTCAAGCCATCAAGAGGCTCAAGTTCCGTAGAAAGCAAAGTGCCCCTTTAGACCTAAGACTGGGACATGCTAGGCAGTACATAAATACCACCAGAAAAGTCACAGCTTGCCAGGACGACAAGCTAATACGACAGCTACTGTCACTAGCTTATGTAGAGTACAGGAAAAACAGACTGCCAAACTGGCTGAACGATTTTCTTCTTTCCACTACCCAAACTGAGTTGGCTGCAGACATACCGTGGAGCGGTGTCATCAACGTCCAGCACGCCATACACCAGCTTGTTCCCAAAAATCATGAAACTCTCAACAGGTATGGCAGCTACCTCGAGCTACAGAAAAGAGATGATTCTGCCGAGTTCAGAGTAACGAACCTCATTAAGGACAAGAAACCAATTCTGCTGGAGTTTGAAATAGATCCAGTATCGAGAGAGAGAGAAAAAACTCCTGCAGGTCCCACGGAGATGGACATGAAAAAACTGAAGCAGCTGGTGAATTTTCTCACGTCGAAAAACTCATTCTTCAAGAACTTTGAGTTTAAATCCTTCAACCTTGTGCTTCCGCCCACAAAGTTGGGTCTTCCTGTAGCTAAAAAGGTACAGAAAAACAAGATTGCTGAAAAGCTCAAAGACCTGAAACGGCGACTGCTTATTACCCAACCTCTGAAAGAATCTGACCTCCACTACCTGGATAGTTTGGTTGACGATCCATCCTGTTTCTCTCCAGAAACAAGGCACAAAATGCAGAAAAGGTACAAAAACTTTGTGCGGAATCAGTATGCTATATCTGACAGCGGCGATGGTATATCCATAGTCTTGAGCAGATACAGCCAGCGACAGAGTCCCTCGGTCGAGGGTGTGATTAGTTTATGCTAGCTATTACGTATTTTTTCTCCTCTTGCGACAATAGGCAAACACGCTCTCCTCGTGTTGTGATTTTATCTGGCTTCAAGTCTGAGTTTAGAGTCAACTTTTGCACTTGTTCACCAGTAATGGAGATCACACAAACGGCATTGTGTGTGAGCACGACTATTTTGTTGGACGACAGACAGAAATCAACAACGTCGTCTTGTAAAATCGTTTTGCTCTCAATCTCTCCTGAAGAGCTGATTCGAAAAATTGTCAGAGTAGTCTCGTCAGCTTGAACCAGACAAAGATGATCTTCCACCATTACAGCTTGCACCGATGTAGTGAGCTTTTTGTGAATTTCCACAAGCTCGTGGAATCCGCCAATTTGGGTGCTCACAGCCTTTTTCACATCTCCTGTCGCCGAGTTACCCCTACTCTTGAGCCGCATGAGGATGAAAGAAGCTCCACCAGTCATTTTACTGATGGAAGACTGGAACTTTCGTTCGAGGAAGGCGGTAATCTCGCCTACGGGAAAGCTGCTCAATTTGTCTTTGATGGCTGGCGACCGGTCATCGTCGTCGTCGATCAGAAGCTCTTCTAGTGTAAGGGCTAGCCAGTTGAAAAAAGACTCGAAAAGCATCTGCTCCTCGTTCAGCTTGGAAATAAAGGAGTGAAAGTGCTCCATCAGCTGAGAAGCAGATTGGAGGCAAAGAGAAATGCTTTCGGGAACCAGTCCCAGACCTTGAGTCGTGTGCGCGTAACTCTGGAGGCGCGACAAAACCAAGATCAGAGACTCTACACACGGATTGATACTGTGGAAGAAGATTTTCCTGATAAGGGTATAGCACTCAGAAGAGAGCTGAGACCATCGCGTAATATTGCGCTCACCCAGAACATCTCGCAACCACTCGAGAAGTGGGTCTGATGCAACTCCTGTGTATAACAGAGCTTGGAAGTGGTTCGAAACGTTTTCCAAGCCATCAACTTCCTCTTCAAGCAGATTCACCAGGCGGGTGCTGAAGTCTAGGAAGGGCTTGCATTCCTGTTTCAAAATGTTTACGCACTCTGTGAGAAACTCGACAGAGGCATTTACTTTCGTGCACATAAGTGCAACCTGCGAGAAAGTGTCATCATTTACAAAATTGGTTCTCGCCTTCAGAACTTTGACAGACTCGTCGTCAAGCACAAGATAGTGTTCTGAGAGATCGGCTGATGAGAAACATCCAACACAGGACCCCTCTGGCAAAGGTGAGCCTTCAAGGGAAAGCAAACCGTAAATGCCCATGTGGGCTTTTTTGGAAATCCACATCAACATGTCGATGGGAGAGTCTTCGCATACTGAAGACGAGCCAGAAATCACTTTCGTTCTATATATTCCCTCTGCAGATATTTGAGGAGGAGCTGATATTTTGGGCACGGCTTCCAAAAGGCTTATTTTATTCAACGGCCCAAATCTAGAGCTTTTGTAAAAGCCTTTACGTGAATTCCAAGAGAGATGCCTTACGGGACCATCTGCGCTTGATCCGTCTATACAAATAGCCAAATTTCCTGTATCAACATCGTACAAGTAGCATTTGCCCTCATCAGTGCAAGCAGCAATAGCTTTACCGTCAGGGCGCCAGCATATATTTGTGATGCGAGATCCGTCTACCGTTAGAGTCCACACTCGTTGGCCATTGGCTCTGAAAATCCAGACCGCACCATCTGTGTTGAAAATAGCAATAAGATCCAAAGTAGGACACCAGCTGATGGGACGTGAAACGTCGGCTTCAGAGGGTAGGTTTTTGCAATCCCCTTGCAGGATCATTGTTGATTGTAAGGGTTATTTTTGGCGACAAAAATGGGATTTTTGATATATGGTGTGGGGATAGGGCAGTAGAGGTCAATAGAAGAGGAGTAAGTTTTGAAAAGATGTGTTCGATGTGTTCTGGATCTGTCTTTTTTGAAGGATTTGTTATTTGTATTGCATGATGTCATATCCTGATTTTCCAAAGTTTATTATCAACAGATGCTTTGCCAACGAAAGGAAGCCACAGTGCATAAGAACAAGGAGGTCAAACAAGATATTTGAAAGTAACTTTGGGGTTCGCTAGAATGGTCCTTTTCCCTCAAGCTTTGATTCTACTGATATATAGAGTGAATAAGATGCTGGGAAAAAAGAGCTTCGAAGGATAAGCTCTGATGGAAAGCGCTAGAAGGCGAATAACAGCGTAATTAGCAACAATGCTTCATTTTTTCACTCTCTGTTTCCTTTGAAAAAGTACTTTGATAAAGGCATCTCCCTTATTTGCTGTGAGATGCTTTTTGTTTTACTTCCATTAAGTTCAAATCCTCACTATTGTATGCTTCGGGTTAACTATGCCTAAAAAAATTCAATAATCACAATGCTTTTGGAGGGGAAATCAGATATTGTATTGGATCATTCTCCGGAAGCTGTCATTTTTGAAGTTGCCATGTATACTTGGTTTCACTTCTCACTCGAAGTCTGAGTTTTGTTCATATTGACTTGATTTGTTCTCCCTTTGTTTTGTGACCAATTTTCAGCACATTGGAAAAACTCAGCCCACAGCTGAGTTCATACAAACCTTACTCTTAAATACAAAAAGTAGATTACTTGAGGAGGTGATGACGAAATTGCCTGGTCTGCATGATGAAAAAGATCCTGCTAGGAATGCATTAGCGAACACTTTACAAGATCCAATACACAGAGCTATACAGAGCTATACAGCTATATACAGTACAATTCATTGAATTCTTCCATCATACTTCAACATCTCAGAGACTATAAACAGACATACATTTCTCAACCTTTGGTGCAGTTATTGAGGGCACTAGAGAACAATTATGTATTGGGTATTATTCAATCGGCAATTTCTGTCAACAAAAAACCACTCTTCTCTTCCACCCCTACACCAGACCAAAACACAAACATGTCACACGCGGTTCGTGTCACCAATAATGAGAACCACGCGATTTTCCAGAAAGAATCGAAAGTGCAAAAGCCCATAAAACGCAGTCAAGGCAGGCTCCCCTTTGGCGGAGACACAAGTTCCAGCGCTCCATCCACCAGCGTTCTCAAACAGACTGCAGGATCGCCCTTTATCGGTTTGGGAAAGGGGCTTCATGGTTTGAATCGACAGAAAAAGAAAATCTCCGTTCAGCAGGATGAGCCGCTTGAAGCAAGTGTCGACGAATGGGAACGTGACATTGAGTATGTGCCTCACATAAGAGATCCACCTCTTGAATCGACACCAGACGAAAGTTATATCTCGATGAAGGATATTGATTTGCAGAAAATCTTTCAAACTAAGAGTAGTAATTTTGTTTTCGAAGATGACAGTTTGTTGGAGAATAGACTCGATTTGAGAGTGTCGTTCCCGGATAATCAAGATATCAGGCTTCCGTTCGAAGTGGATGAGTTTAAAACTGACTCAGACGATGACGACGATACCCTTCCTTCATTTGACGATACACCTACTAAGAAATACGAAAGTTCGTACACGCATACTCCTTTGATACATCTTGGGCAGGCTCCCAAAGATGAGTTTCCAAACTTGATGAGTCCCGTGGAGGAGCTAAAAGAGAGGGATTTGGCAAATCTTGGACTCGACTCTGATGAGTTGAATGCGTTGTTGTAGGGAATGTAGGGAGGCGTGAATTTCATATATCTGCATTTTTTAAGTCGGCATTGAGTTTCATGAGGAAAAAGCTCAAAGACGGTGTGAGTTGGTTTTAGGGCTGTATTCAACATAGTTGTCTTTGTTGAGCTGACCCGACTCTTGAGAGACTCTATTCATTTGATATGATCTGGTATCAATGATGGGTCGTGTCATGTAATGTCATACTCTTGAGTTTGATTAAGAGTTGATCCCGCTTGTACAGCACAGTTTTGAAAAGCAGCAACTTCTGTTTTCTCTCAGCAAAAAGAGTTTCAAAGACAACAAATCGCTAGGGACTGTTCGCACTCTTGATACAGATCCTGGAACAATCCAGATCAGGTCTCGGGACCTCTCAGATCCCTATTCTATAGGTTCATGATCTTTATACTCAACGCTGTACCCTCTGTGAGTATTACCGAAATGACATCCAGTAGAACAGCTAACGTAAAAAGGTTACCGGTTGATAGCGAATATACTGCATTGTCCTTTATCTGAAAGAAACTTATTCACGTATTTTTGATCGGTGAGTAAATCCAACCTCTATTATACTCTGGAAGCACAGCCGGTCAAGGTCACAGGTATATTCTGGTGGAAACTGGTATTAGCATGATTGAAATTTCTGAAAAGAGATCGAGATCTGAAGATTAGTTTGCACTCTCGTGGTGAGGCACGTAAATCTCGAAGATCAATGTGGCATTTTGTAGGATGGATCTAGATCAGAACCTGAGAATGCAATCGGAAACGCCAACCCCCTTTGCACCTGATGAGGTAAGATATATTCAAGTATTGGATTAAAAGTTGCTTTTCGATCAATCATAATACCAATGTTTTGGAAATATCAAAACAGGCACTTAAGGTGTCCGAATTTGCCAAAGATGATGTAAGTTCCTCTTGTTTTCACTTTGAAAGTCTCTGTAAGCTGCAAAAATGGATGAGATCCTTTTAAAGAGATTGCCTGAATCACTGATAAGGTTCAAATCTTCGTGTAGACTCCTCCTGTCGAAAAGCTCTCTTTAGATACGATAATTATCAATCATGTGACACCGAGAACACACTAAATATCCATACACCACAGTTCTGCTCTTACACCTTTCGAGAATCTGGGATCCCTAGAAGAAATCAAATACAGCCTCACCTACTAAGTAAGACATTCTCACACTTCCAGTTCATTCCAAAGGTTCGCATAGAGGGTGTGTGGATATCTGTTTCTCCCGCACACGACCATGTTCAAGAAAGACCCTCAAGTAAGTCTGTTCTACTTTACCCAGTCTCCTAACCCTAGGTTCGAGCTCTTGCAAACTTGAAATCTTCAGAACGGCGAAAACTTGTCGAATTTGTTTATACTACATATGGGCTCACCAAAGAGAGAGTTCCTCCAGAAGTGGAGAAGCAGCTAGTTCCCTCTGTGATCAAGAAAACAACTTTTAAATCACCTCTTGGAATTTCAGGCACCATATATACCGATGCGGATCAAACCCCTGTGTGGTTTTGTACCAAAGATTCTGAGATCATGCCTACGATATTCACACTCTGGAAAACCCCGTTTCTTGTGCCTGTGATTGCCACGCATCCTCACGTGATTGGGATCCTGGTTGGAGGTGCAGATCTGATGCTTCCAGGAACACTGCCACCTTTTGATCCCCGATTGACAAAGGGGAAATTGGTGGGTATCGTCGATAGCGACAATCCCACTGTGATTAAGGCTATTGGTACAACCAAACTCAATCTCACTCAGTTTGACCGTGTTATTGGCAGAACTGGCGTAGCTGTAGAGGTGATTCATGTTTTTGGCGATGAGCTGTGTAAGATGACTCAGGTGGATGTGCCGATACCAACTGATATTCTTAATATGGTACTTCCAGAGAGGGAAGTGGAGGAAAAAGAGGAAAATCAGGAAGAGGAAATCCCTGAAACTACTGAAGAGAATGCCCGGGAGACTCAGAATATTTCAGATGAGGAAAAAAACTCGGAATCTCATGGAAGCCTTCCAGAGACCGAGGAAAAACGTCCAGAGGCTGAGGAAAAACTTTTAGAGGCCGAGGAAAGGGCGCCAGAAGTTGAAAGCAACTCTCCAGAACAAATGGAAACCCTCGCAGAAATGGTTTCTGAACTCGCAGTGGAAGACGTGGATAAATTCTTTAAACGAGCACTTCTTCAATCCATCGTGGTAGACCAGGTAAAACCGCCCCTCACAGCATCCAGTCTTATGTCCAGCCACGTTTTGAAAAACTTTCCCGCGATCGACCCAGCCATGGTTTCCATGAAAAAAACGTCATGGAAAAAGACTGCAAAGTTTCTCAAGGCGATGGAGAAGGAGAAACTGGTTCAAACCAAAGGGAAAGGCGATGACGTTACCGTCGTGGCTTTTGCAGGTCCAGAAGTGGATCAGGTTAAAGATTTCGTACCCTATAGAGTCAAATCTGCCAACAATGGCAAAACTCTCTCTAAGGAGCAGCTTAAACCAAACCAACTGCAAGGGTTGATTTTCTTCAAGCCAATGGCTGTTACCAAGCCTTTCTTCAAGAAGGTGTCGTCTCCATACGATGTGTTTTATGAACAGCCAGAGATCCGAGACCTCTTGAGCTCCTACGTAAAGAGTAACAATCTGATCGATAAGAAAACTCCAAAGATGGTCTCCTTGGATGAAACTCTCACTGCCATTATCTACGCCAAGATGAAGCAGTCTGCAGAGCGGAGCTCCACAATCGGAAGGGACAAGATACTGCACGAGTTTCTCAACGGATTTACGCAGTACTACCAGGTTGTCAATCCTGCGAAAACCCAGACTGAACTTGAAGCTCCTCCGATTTCTAGGGGGACCATACCACACTTGTCTGTCATCACAGAGGTGAAAATAGGCAGAAAAGTAGTCACACGGGTTTGTGGTATCTTTGACATTTTCTATATAAGACCATCAGAATTGGCAAAAGTGCTGAAAGTCAAATGTCAGGGATCTGCCACAATTCACGAAAACGTTCAAAACCCTAGCGAGATGGAGGTGATGGTGCAAGGATCTCACGAGAGAATTGTGGTGGATACTCTCACCAAGTCGTACGGCGTCAACCGCAATTGGATCGACACTATAAACAACGTGCAGAAGAAGAAGAAGAAATAGAGCTTCTTTTTCATCTTTAGTACTCCCATACTCATGATAATTATAAGGGGACCGATTAGCGGTAAGTAGACTGCTAATTTATGTTCCTGCGGGAAGTATGCCTGTTGAACCATATCTTTATCGAAAAACGCCTTATTACTTTGACTTTTTGCCATTGAAGATAGTTTTTTAGCTTCCAGCAGAGTGTTGCCAGTAATCTCTTGTGAGTTTACCAGATCTCGAGTCTGGTGTATGAGGTTGAGTGCGCTTATGGCATTTTCCTTAGCCGACTCGGGGACAGGGATTTCTGTGAGCTTTTCACTCAGTCTCACGAGCGAGCCAAGATTTTCTGCAGCCTGCTTCAGGTTTACGTATACCTGAGCTCTTGCGGCCGACTCGATGCGAATGGATGGAGATTTAGGGTGGGCTGGAATCTCCAGTAGACTGAATAACTGAGAAGTGAAAGTCTCAAAAAGAGGAAGAAGGTCCTGCTCTTCCAGTAAGGGCTGGTTGGTGTTGAGGATCTGCACCCCGCCCCATTGCGGGATGATGAAACTATTCGACCCAGAGTTGGCCACTCTTATCGAGGGACGATGCGTTGACGGGATATAAAGCACAAAGTTCAATGCGCGAGTCTCGGTGCGAGAACTGATGCTCTTTTCGCTCAAGTCCCATTCGTTGAAATTGACAAACGTGGTGAGATCCCTTTCTGTTAGCACCAGTTCAGAAGACCCACTCTGCTGGGATAGAGCAATCTCTGTGTTGGACGATAGTTTCGCATTGAGATCGACCTGTGTGTCTACCGTCACTTGTGCGAGGGGTTTGATGGTTTGTAAAAGTGGAGTGATCCATTTTTCGAGAAATGGCTTAATGTTCCAATCATGAAGAACGTCATCGTTTTCCGCCATGAGTGAGAAAGTCACGTGGTAGTGGGGAGCATTTATAGAATCACCCTTCCCTTTCAGCAGCTGTAGTTCTTCATAAAAGACTCTTTCAAGCAAAACTTTGCTTATAAAATCACCCACTTTGTTGTGATTTATCACCAGCTGGGATACATACACTGTAATTTTCTTCCCCATCGGTGAAATGAATACCGACTCCTGCTCGTTTCCTGATAACACTACAGAGACGACATAGTCGTCTGGCGTGAGTGACTTGTGGTTACCGTTTTTCATCACTATACGCCAATCCACAGGAAGCTTTTCATCCTCCAGGGCAGAATCCAAAAGTGCCTGAGCCTCAGGAATTAGCCTCTCCATCAATGGCTGCGTCAAATCGTCAAGATAGACGGGAACACTAAAACGAAGAAAGCTGTTGTTGATATTTTCCTGGACATCTTGGATTTCCTGAATGGGAAGAGCTGCTTTGTAGATTGCAGTAGTCATGTACCACAGAGGTATTCCCAGAACCGCAGCAAAAACAACAAAGCTCTTGACAATCTGCCATCTCAGTCTCTTTGATTCGGGAGGTTCCATAGTGATGATTGTATCCTTACACCAACAGAAAGGTTGGTGTAAGAATGAGACGGTAGAGACTTTAGGACTATGATTATCTGATTTTTTTTTATTTCATAGCACTGTTGATGTATATATCCTGAGACGTTCTATTGCAAGCTTTTAAAGTTGACAGAATTTTTTGCTTTTTCCGGATGAGGAATAAATGACGAATGGTTATCTAAAGAAGTCTAATGCAGCGTCTTTCTGTAGACGTCATTCAAACTTCCAGATACAGAGGTTCATTTTGCCTGTACTTTGATTACATAGTATTTTTGCCCTATTTTATCGTCAGTGACTATTGAAGAAGTAAGGCCAACTTGCCGATCATGCCTGAGAGTGAAGGAGACTTTTTTACGGCAATCTCCGCATAGAAATAACAGAAGAGATGCAGGGCATTGGAAAGTAAAATAATTGAATTCTTGAAGAAAACTGCAGAGAGAACGTCAATCACCTTTAAGGCATCCAGACATTACTGTCACTGTCAAGAATGAGACTCAGATTTTTTTGAGAAAGCTTAAGCTATCGCATTATTGCAGACTGCAACAGGTCAAATTGACTCTTTGCAAAGATGAGCAGAGTATTTGTATCATTACAGTAAGCATTGATGATCTGTGGCACTCTGAATGATGACAAAAAATGATGACAAAAATCTAAAGATAGCTCAAACCTTTGCAGAAAATCAAGTTTCCAGCAAATCTTTGAGTTCGCCCTTCCCTTTTAGCATCAACGCTTGTATAGAATGTGGGAACCGATTTTTTTTCCTGGTGTTTTATAAAACTTTCCGCGATGGCCTAACGGAAAGTCAATTCGCGAACGCGAGTTCGAACGCAGAGGGTACCATGTCAGTCATCTTTACACCGTGCATACAGAAAATATAGTGCTGCTCTGCAGCATCTATCAGTTTCGATTCGCAAAGGACCCTACCTGATGGAGCAAGATTCACACACCCCAAG
>JAKTTA010000435.1:325-12789 GCA_030580415.1 Citeromyces nyonsensis
ATATGGGTATTTCCTATGTAGTTCTTTACAGCCAAATATACGTGACTCAGACGAAATGAGTAGAAACATATCTGACCCAAAGGTTAAGCCAACCGATGATGAAGCGCACACCAAATCCCAACAAGTATAGCCTCTCATTTCAAGTCTTTGCAATAGATTTATAGCTCACAGATCAAACGCCACAGACGTCATCTACCTGGAGATTTGGCAGAGCTGTATGAAGGCAAGGCAAGGGGGATAATCAGATTTGATCAGCTCCAACGATTTGATCTGGAAGTACCGTGCCATTTGTTTAATGGGCAAAGCATTGGTGGTCTCAGCAAGGTTACATCCCGAACAACAGGTCTTTTCTGACAACTTTCTTTTGAGTTTACCTTTGGTTGTCAATGATTCGCCAATGGTTCGCCAATGAGAAGGACATATGAAGAAATTACTGTTGAAGTCGCCTCTCAGAATGCTCCATATACTAGATTAACCCAAAATCGTAACACCTTCAGGAGCCTGAAAGGGTCAACGGCGTCGAATACATTTTACTTGACAAAATCTCGGTTAAACAAGGGCCTAAGCCTCTTGACGGCTGTTTGAATGAAAATATAACCAGAGCATAAAACATAACGATAGAATATGTCAGCGGATATGAAAATCCGTTGTTGTTAGGGTAAGAAATTCGATTGATGGATATTGCACGCCAGAATCGACCTTTTGTCGTATGTAATGATACTTGAAATAAAACAGCGAGAACCCATCCTTATATGTCTACCTTGTCTGCATAGCCGCCATTCCCCCTTTCCGTTATTGCCAAAGTCTGAAACGCATGGGAGACAGATCAGGCACCATGCATATGTTTGCCGAAGTCTAGACCAATGAATGGACAGATCAGGCAACAGATTCATATACAAATGTTTGTTGTTTCACAACCCTTGTAAAACACACGTCATCGCGCATACGGTGATATGCGCAATAGCTTGTAAGCTACCTGAATCTAATATCGGATGCCTCCCATCAAACTTACCCAAGGAGGTTTGGACTGCGTCTAAGCAGTCGCGGGCCAATCCGGCCTTCCTGGGGAAGTATAAAGATACTATTACGAAACCCCATACATAACACCAGTAGTGAAATGTAGTCAACTATCCATAGATAGTGGAGCAGCTCCTTCAATGGTCTTATGCTAAGAGAGTAGACAGTTGCTCAGTTCTAACTCTCTCCGTAGATATACTCAAAGTAGTCTCTACAAAGAAGCAGGCGTTTTTATACCTCTTATTGCTTCTTATCCAGTAAGCGATATACTGGACCACAGACAGGCTTTATGACATACGTGCATGTAGTTAGTAATATATGTTACACTTACTCAGTGCAGCCAATAGAATGTCAGCTCTAAATCTATATAGAGAAGGGCGATCAGGATCTGGTTGTTAAAAATAGCATGATTGGAGTAGTTAGACTCGTTGATCGAAATGGAATGTTGTGCTGGTTTTAGTAGAAGCTACATGTCCCTTGATCGTTCCCACCAACTATGTTCTATCACTACAAGCCTCATCTAGCATTTCTTGGCACCCGATATTGAAACTCATCTTTCGATATAGCGCAACTTCAGGTAAATAAAGTCGTCTTAAAGCATCAATGACTGGAATGTAATTTTGACGGTCCACAATACACTGGCATGAAGAGAAATGGGAAGACGACATTAGTTTTTTCTTCTGTTGGAATTGTTCTTTCAAGGAACGATGAGGATAGACCTAAAGTAAAAGAAGAAACAAGAAAATAGATATTGAAAAAGGCTATCCTACCGAAAGTAATATTCAGTCTACGGATCGACTGAACTGTCCTGATACAAGAGGCGTTCTGTAAACTTGTATTGAATTATTTGCACTGGTTCACCAATGAGCTTAGAGAGTCCCAACACTATAGAAAAAGACTTATGATCTATATGGTTCCGAGCACGCCAATTTCTTCGAAACGCATTCAAAAAATTGGACAAAACGGGCGAAACAAAATAAAGTAAAGTCTCAAAAGTCTGTATACACCTCTGATGTATTCGTTTATGTTTTTAGTTTCCCCAACTCATATACTGGGACCAGATACAAAACAAGGTCGTGTGTAACCCAAACCTTCTTGAAGGTTCTATTTCTCCAAAATGGCAGAGAAATCCTTCCCAAAACCTGCATTGTATGACTGTCCAAGTCGATAGAAAACTCTCTAGTTTACCCTTTGTGGCAAAAACCCAAAAGGAAAGGATTCAAAACAGATAACATATCTAGTTACTTCTCAACCAGGGGAAAAAGCACTTTAAGACGAGCTACATAAATCTATTCATTCATCAGTCATTATAATGCTCAGATCATTCAGCAGTTTCCGTAAGCAGTATACGTTGACGTGACTGTTAAAACCACAACCTGGGTCGATGTGATTGTCTCCGCTGGTTGTGTGATTGTCTCCGCTGGAAGGGTAATTATCTCTGCAGGGAGAGTCACTGTCTTCGGAGAGGGTTCTCCATCTACTGGAGCTCTTGTTCCACCTGTAGCCACCTCTGTAGGGAGGGTCACTGTATCGGAAGGATAAGTCACTTCTGGAAGGTTGGTCGACATTGTCGTTTCAAGAGAAGCCGTTCCCATAGTGTGTGATGCAGAACTTGTCCCTCCCTGATCTTTGTCTGTGACACTGGCAGATGACTGACTGAAAGAGGTTTGAATGGCAGTATAAGTCTGCTGAATACCTGTCTGGGAGCTTCCCTCGGCATCTCTAACCTGAGCCAAATGAATAGTCTTCTCATCCAAGTCGAAGACCACATACGCAGAACTCATAAAGGGTTTCCCCAGTACGACTAAATCGGGGGCTCCTTCAATGACGGCAAAAATACACACGCTATCCCCCATCTCATCAACAGTCTGGGTATCAACCAATAAGTTGCCAGAGGGTATAGTGATGGTTTTGTGTCCAAAGGAGAATTTTAGATCGTCAAACTGGGATCCGCATGTCGTGGTGTAGCCTTCATAGTCCTGGTTGTACTCCACTCCGTAGCTTTCCATTAGCCATGCGAGGGTTGAGTTTGGCAGCTCCAGAGTCTCATCACCAGAGTCTAGAAGCGCCTTTTGTGGGAAACCAGAAGCTGTGGTGTTTCTAACAGACATTCCATTTACATTGACAACATAACTGTTTTCACTCTGCAATGGAAGAGTTTGCAATGGGCCGGAGAACTTGGACGGATCAATGGCTCCAAACAAAAGAGAACCTTGGCCAATGCTCAAGGAGAACAGATTTCTTTCAATCAGTCCACTTGTCTTCAGCTTGACTGGAAGGTTTTCGTATGTAAAAGGTTCCGCATAATGATTTGTAGTTTCCAAAGCCACCATTCCAAGACCCAACAATCCTGGAAAATCAGACATGCTGTCGTTGATGACACCAAAGCTCATGTCGTTGACGCTAAGACCTGCTAGTTGCACTGTGTCTGTGCCGAAATACCCCAATACGCCAGACTGGTCAGCGTACTGAGTCCCAAAGTGGGTGTAGTTGTTTCTGAAAGTGAAAGAGGAGGTGGGATCGAATCCATAGGAGGGACACTCGGTTGTATTGGAGTAAACTCCCTTGGCACAAGCTTGCGTAACCCAAAGATCCGAAGAACCGGTATCCACAACGCACAACACTGCATCCTTTGCGCTTCCAAACTGGATATCGACAAAGAGCGTGTCGTTGATGCTGAGCACAGGCACCTCAAATGACCTTGTCAGGCCTTTATAAGGTGGTGACACTGGGAAGGCTGAAGATACGACAAGAGTTGCGCAATATGCCAACAAACGGTTGAGCTTCATGGGGAGGTGTTACATTACGGTGGGAAAAGTGGTTTATTAAAGGGCAAGTTTCATTTTCAAATGTATCTGAAATTACCTAGTTGGGTAGATCTATGGATATATCTTTGAAAATTATTGAAATGCCCTTCGGTAGGTGTGTGCCGTTAGGAAAAGGATTATTCTACATGTTCTTCAAGGTAATGGAGGCTGTGAGAGTCTAGATATATATGCCACACTTGGTATTAGATACGGCATGATGGGAAAATATGGCAGGCACGGTGCGAAAGGTATGTCCATATGTGTAGATATAATGAAATCCGCACAGATGTGGTTTTACACTACTTATTATGAGAAACCAAGTAACAACAGTGTACAATTTACGTGAGGTGCCATGCCCACCCATGCCGTCCACTGAAAGATCTCAGAACCCAGCTTCCACTGAAAGATGTCTTTTCTTGAGGGCCTGCGCTTGATTTAGAGACAAAGCGTAAATCTTAAGGGCCCGATCCAAGCAGATCAAAGGGCAGAGCGACATCCAGCTGGTGACAACAGAAGAGTGGGACCCTTCCGCCCCCACTAAGTTTCTGTTTCCCTGGCTCGGTTTACTGGAACATCAGATTCTGGTGTATGAGAGGAGATGAAACTGAATCAGACTAGAACTGGGAAAGAAAAGAAAAAAAAAGAGATAGGAGAATTATATTGTTATCACAAATTGTAGACGCAAATTAATTGTCACCAAACATCCTTACATCAGGTCTGGTTCGCTGTGTTTTGAAAGTATAGCTACTCAGCTACGGTGTACCGCAATAAGTTTAACATGATTCAGGCCGACATTCAGGATTATATCTTTTGCAATACTCTAGCTGGTCACCTCATCTTCTAGCTTCTTTCTTCAGCCATGCATTCGCCTTCAGTTGTTAGACTCCCAAATCTTGGCTCCCAACCGAAATGAATCAACTGTTGGCCAATGGCATTTCGATATTTGGTTATTCGGAATATAGTTGATTGTAATTTACTCTTTGGCATCAAGTCGATTTGGTTCTCGCCTGTAATCAAAGTGCCATGTATGGAAACATTGACCAACAAAAGAAATTGACGCCATGGCTTCTTTAAACACTGACATTGATTTCATAACTTGGGGCCTTACATCGTTCAAGACCTGTACCACTCCACATACAATGAACAAGCCACTTTAACTCTCGCTTAGGATCAAACTTCATCGATACAGTCACCCCCATCTACCCACTACGCCGCATCTTAAAAAAGAAATCAACAATAGACTGAAAAAAACTGGTTTCAACCAAAATGTCCAGAAATGATATCCACACACCATTTCCCGCGCTTTGCATGCAGAAAGTCTTTCACCCCCACAAAGGATCTATAACCAGCCTAGAGTTCAACTCTTCGGGCAATTTCATACTGTCTAGCTGCACAGACTCTCGTATATATCTCCACAGTACATCATCGTATGGGCAAACGCACTCATACAGTGGTGCCCACATCGACTCTGTCAACAGTTTAAGCTTGAGCCACACAAACGAGCAATTTATCTCGTGTTCTAATGAGATTGTGCTTTGGGACTTGAGTGTGGGGAGTATTTTACGAAAGTTTCAGGATTTTTCCAATTCCAGAAGGCTGCAGAAAATATGTCAAGCAAAGTTCCTTAATGAAGAAGCCAGTTTGGTAGCATCATGCGGAGTAGATTGCGCTGTCAAAATCTTTGACATGAGGAGCAGCAGCTCGAAACCCGTAAATTCTTATACAGACGCCAAAGATTGTGTAAACTGTTTTGACTTTAACGACAATCACACTATAGTGGCAGGTTCTAACGACGGGAGCCTTTACGGTTACGACTTGCGGATGGGCCAATTGCGGGTCGACCACATGGGTAGCGCGATTACGCATGTTTGCTTAAGCGTAAATTGCAAAACCGACGATCTTTGTTGGTTAAATTTTCTGGATACCCACCCGTGCAAGTATGACTTTGTAACGGGGTCCAAACTCTCGCAATACAGAACACCGGAAAAAGCCATAGGGAATTTCAAGCTGGGCAGTGTTTTAGCCGGAAATTTTTTTATCACCGGGTCAGAATTGGGCGAGATCTACGCATTTGACTCGGAACTACCGGGGATCTGCGACGCAGACGTTATTCCGATCCTTGAGGAGAAAAAACAAAGTGGAATGATCGCATGCAGCGTGGACTATAACGAAAAGAGCCAGACTCTGGCAGTTGGCTGTGACGATGGGCGGTGTGTTTTGATAGATTTGTAAGGGTACATTAAGGGGGGGGACCTGCAGGCGCGAGTTTAAAGTTAAACTTTTCCTAGGTACGAATTTCATGCAGGAACACCTGCAGGCTCCTGCATGATAATCGCGCATTCTGTATTTAACGATTTGACAGACGCAACGTGCATGGCAGTTTTCGAGGTGAGTCAAGTCCAAAGGGTCTGCTAACAGATAGAGTATCAAAAGGCTTTTCCACATTGAGGATCAGTGGAGAAAACACCTTTCTCCGCGTTACAAAGTTGTATGCAAGATAGGCCAAGGCGCATTTTCTGTCGTATATCGCGGTTTCGACAATGAAACAGGTCAAGACGTTGCCATCAAGGTGATTGACAAATGCGGTTTGGCAAAAGATGAGTTCCACTCTGTTTTAGGAGAAGTGGCTGTAATGTCTCGTATATCGCATCCCAATATCGTTGGTAAACATGCCTTTATCAACGACACCAAATACTGCATCATCGTTATGGATCTCCTCACGGGGGGAGAGCTTTTTGACCAAATAGTAAAAAATAGCTATCTCTCAGAGAATGTATCCAGGCAAGTGATAACGCAGCTGATGGATGCAGTGTTGTATCTGCATGACGAGCTAGGCATAGTGCATCGCGATATAAAGCCAGAAAACCTTCTTTGTGACTTGAATGAAGAAGGGGAAATCGGTTTAGTTAAACTGGCAGATTTCGGACTTGCCAAAGTCTTGTGGGATCACAATACTATAACCCCCTGTGGCACCCTCCTCTATACCGCTCCGGAAGTTGTTCGAAATCAACGGTACTGTAAATCAGTGGATGTGTGGTCGATAGGGTGTGTACTGTATACTTTACTATGTGGGTTTAACCCGTTTCGCTCGTCGGATCACTCTCGTCTGGTGGGAAAAGTTGGCAAAGGGGAATTCCGTTTCCCGAGTCCATGGTGGGACACTATATCCAGTGAGGCCAAAGACCTGGTGTCTCATCTTTTGGAGGTTGACCCTCACAAGAGATACACCTTGCAGGAAATGAAGAGGCACCCTTGGATGGTGGAGGAAGCTGAAGAGTCTGACAGTGTGAGTGAGTGTTTTAGTCTAGAATCTACCTCTCTCCTACGAGATCCATTCTTGCATGCTGGAGATTTCGGTGAGATTACTCCCCGGTTGGAGTCTGTCACTTTTGAGTTTTCTCCTTTGAAGAGAGATCTTGTTACCAGGTTTCCCAGGTCTCCTGCTCCGAGATTGAACAGCTCTTGTCTTGACCTTGACCTCGAGGCTTCGAAACTGCTTGAACGAAGGAGATTAGCCACGGGGAGGGTGTGATTCTCTGTTGACAAGAAAAGGTTGACTTGGAGAGTTTTTCTGGCAATTTTAGTAATGGCTGGTCCTCCTGAGTACGTTTTCTTGGGATCCATTAAATTTTGTAGGGAAGTTGGTCAACTTTGCAGTCGAGGGAGTGGTAAGATTGTTCTAGAACCCTTTTTTAAATAGATTATATTTCAAGGAATCTCTATAATCTGAAGCTGCATGTCAAGTATCGAAAGTGGAAAGAAGCAGTACACTTCTATCACCAATAAATCTGTCAAAAAGGCAGTCTTGCTTGGTGCTCTCGTGCTATAGCCTGCTTAAAGAGATAGGGTGGACGAATTGCCTCTCAAAAAAAGCCTCTATATCGATAGACTGGGAGTGACCTAAGGATTAAAGGTTCAGCTATAATTGATTGCAATTCGAAAAAAGACTGTGGTAAAAACCTCATGCCATTTTTTGGTTGGTGCACGCATAATGAGTCGAATCCGCGGGTGTGAGGATGAGTGAGCCCTTCATGATAGTCCTACATTTGCCTCTTTTCTCCCATTAAATTCTCTCCGGAAACCAGATGCAGCCTTTGGTACAAGACAAAGAGTAGGCTATTACTGCGTGCCTTCAGCTCCTTGCTTTATAGGCAAACAACTCTTCCGTCAATGATTACTCGTTTGTCAGGAAGACTTTGTCTCCGCTGTAATCAACGAAAAGGCATAAAGCTTTCAGTGATGGTAGTATCTAGATCCCGAGTAGCCTTGTTGTTACGGTCTGCTGAGATGTACTTTGATATCCAGTCTCACACCCACTGAGGAACGCTCTTTCGCACTCCTAGTTCGCTGGTCTGGTTGCTGAAAGGAGGAGTTAAACTCACCTTCTGCAGAAGGCATAGAGCGAGATGATTCAGTGCAGCCATGTCATACTTTGCCACTGAAAACGATTGATGAAAGCCTGAAGAGTTGTTCTATGGGTTGTTCTATTTAAACGATCCTTATTTCGCGTCAGTGTATGCTATTGTCTTGAGGAAGGTGTAACTGGCAAGCTTTTTACAAGTCTAGAAAATTCTTGAGAGAGACTGCTCAGGTTTGCTCATCTAGCAGACCTTCAATGTCACCGTGAGACAGTGACAGCCGTCCGCAATACCTATCAAACCAACAAAATACCCTCCAAGTTTCCCTTTATACATTCTGCATCGTTAAGGAAGGTGAATCGCAAACGTGGCTCTGCAATCCTTGTAGAACTGAAGCGATAAAACCACGCAATGATTTGTAATCTAATAATTCTCCAATCAATTGATAATTCCCTTCAGTTATGCATTAGGAAAAAGGAGATACAGTATTGTGTAGAGACATGTTTTTGGGTGGATAAAAAAGAATCCTGATTCAGTCAATGGCAGGAGTGTCGATCGTAGCTTGAGCAACAAAGAGACACAACCGCAAAATTAAGTTTTTCTTTGCAGCAGCCGTCAATGGTTTCCTGAAGTGGCTCAATTTCCGCTTTCACAATCCGGAGATCAATCGCTTCAAGATATGAAGGGACCAGATCATCCCTTTCATGGTTCTTGATTTGGTCTGCCTCTAGGATATTTTTTTTTTGTCTTCTATCGTCGACGATATTCGCAAGCCTAATGAGGCGCGATTTTACATCAGCTCTTTGTCGTCTCAGGAACCCTCTAAACGGGAAGAAATCATTACGCATCCTTACATATGCTTTTTGCTGCGGAATAAATTATAGCTTCTCAGCTTACGCTTCGTCGCAAATATACAGAACCATAGAGCTGCAAACTATACATGATCATGCTTCAGGTTTTATTCTTGCTACAATATGGTACTATTCCTTACCGTTTGTTGCATCCAGACATCAGTGTCTGTCAGGTCATCCTTACACCCGCCCTAGAAAGAGGGCCACTTCTTACATACAAAATACAAAGGTCTGTCTTTCATGATTGTACTTCATGTAAACTATTTTCTGGTGTTCCCGGGAAACGTACGCGATTCTATCAAAGTGAAAAATCTCACACTACTCATTCCATTCCATAGACTAAAATCCTCAGATTACATCTGAAAATTTCTCTACATCAAATTACTTCTATGTCTCTTCCCAGAAACTATCTCTCCTCATCCCTCTCAAATCTCCTCCACAGAAACAACGCTCAGATCACAGGAAAAACTATTCAAATCCACCCTCTTGCCATTTATCCCATCATTCATGTCAAACCTCTCCTCTCCCTTTTCTATACAGCTGGCCAGCCCGCTTTCCAGGTGTCTCTTTGCAACTCTAACTCTTGCGGCAGTCTCCGGAACCTCAATCTTCCAAAACTCGAAAAAGTCGTCCGGTATCGGAGCCGAGTCCACTCCCAGAGTGGGAGCTCCTCCATCAGTGGTCTTACCAAACATTCTACCAATCCCATCCCATGGGGAATCCTTCAGTAATAAATACAAACCCTCAACCACCAAGATCCTGGTATTACTGGATATATGAACCCCACACATCGTTGGGTCCTTCAAGCAGTGGTCAAACCCAGGAAGATCGATATCCGGAACCCTGGTTTCCGCATCTTCCACCCCAATTAGACAAGTGGTTTTCAAAAGCCCAATGGCACACACCACCAAATTGGAATCAAAAGTAAAAGGGGAACCTCGTCTTTTGTGTGCAAAGTCAGAATCGTGAAATTGGTCTAGAACTTTGCGAGGTAAATGGAACCCGTCCATTGGCACCACTTGCGCATATGATGCATTATCGCCTTTAGGCGGTTTTATGCAAATGCTGTCAATCTCCAAACCTCGGCAGCTTATCTTTGTGGTTTCATTAGGGAATATCTGCTTTCGAGGCTGGAAAGACTCATCTTCGAATGGGATTTTTTCTTCCGGATCGAAATCCGGTAATTTATCTATATAATCGTCAGTAATGAATCTTTTCAATTTTTTGTCAAGCCTCTTTTCTGACTTTTCCAAAGGTTTCATCTCATTGATTTTTTCGACAACTCTTCTGGCAGTAGTGGATTTGCCCGATCCAGGAATACCAATAACAAAGATCAACACTCTGTGTCTTTCAGACTTTTCCAGAATTTCAATTGCCCTCCTAGCTAGCGTGTCATAGGTTTCCTCCATATACTGAGATGCCATGTTATGCCATCGACTTCGCCGTACAAGGGTCCGAGGGTCGTGTGAGGGAGAAAACATGTGTGAAAGTTTGAGAGATGCGCAGAATGCCCTTGTATTTTTGGAATATTGCCAGGAGAGCAAAGAGAACAGTCCCGGATCTTGCGTCAATTTAACAAAGCGGAATTCTTTTTCTACGTTTTCCCTACTTTGTTTTTGCTTTCTCCGTTTGTTCTCTTTGTTGCCCTCACCTTGTTTTGATCCTTCTCTCCCGCCTGACTTGATATTGACACCATTGGTGGGAATGATCTTGGTGTATCCTGTATACAATTTGACAGAGAGACTTTGTCTATTCACATTAAAGGGAGACTTTGATCCGAGCACGTGAGACCTCTTCATATTGTGTAAGTCCATTAAATGTCTGCTCCACCGCTTGATGCAATGCACTATGCGGAGCAACATGCAGTAAACCGCATAATCCCACAGGTAATGCGAAGTGGGTTCGTCAATAGATCCGAAGATCGCCTCGATAAAGCCGAAGGGCCTGAGGTTGTAGTCGGCAACCGGAATCTCCTGTGGATGACGTTATAAGTCAAAATAAGGACTGTTTATGATACATAATGGTGTCAATTGATGGTAGCGATTCAAGTTCGCTACAGAGGTTGCCCATTCGTAAGAATGGATAAGACCTATACACTCGCTAATCGAGGCGGATAGCTTATCCACTGTAGGATAGTCGAGGTGCGCGTTACTCTTTAAATATAATCCCGCACTGCAATATATGCGAGTCTAGACTCTGTTGAGCTCTAGGCTGATGCATATTTCGGATAAAAGGCGGGGCGTTTGGAGGTATATAAAGGTAGTTTTCTGCATCAGGGGGGCCATATAGAAACAGTACATTGACGCCCACAATTATGCCAAGGCATTCTAATATCAATTCTGATACATTGTGAGATATTTATCATCAAATTTTGCGGTTGGAAAAACCATATAGTAATTCTGTGCTGAATCGTCTGACTTAGAAGAACAACTTACCAAGGGGTATCACTGACAAAGCATTTTTAGAGCTCTATCATGGCTTTTGTTCCTGAAGATCATGTCCCATTGGTCAAAATTTATCCAACTTCAAGAATAGGCTTAGACTGTTTTCGAACTCAGAATCCAAGTCTTCAATGTTTTGTGTTGGTTTATGCAAATTAGCCGCAACTTCGTTCAGCTGCAAAAGCAAGCCTTCAAGCTTTAATCCTCTCAAGTTAAAGAGTTGTTCTTTGGGCTCTAAACCTTACACAATAAGCATTGAGAATACACCGCGACCATAGCTTAGTATATGAGCTATTTGCCTACCACAAATGGCAAGATACGCAATTACTGTTAATTCAATGATCAACCTCTTTTGTTTTCAAAGTTTCTCAATGGAGACAAGGTCTGGGGCCGACGATACTTTTCAATTTGGTTGAGGATAGGTTGCTTTGGCAAAATATCAACCTTATGCCATTCTAGAAAAACTTGTCAGTATGATCTAAGGGTCGTCAGATCCGGATCTAGATCCGGAGTACATTTTTCGATCCGAATCGGAAACGATCCGGATCTATATGATCTTAAATCCCGTCATTGGATCGCGAACCGGATCGGATCGGATCGGATCGATTCGATTCGACACATTAGAGTAAAAAATCTATGATTTTTTCAAGAACAGTCAGACTAAAGCTATACTATGTAATCGCGCCTCAATCAATTAGTATTCACGAAGATCGCGATCTAGATCGAGGCCTCCAAAAAACGATCTAGCTCGGTAGATCATAGATCGCTCTGTGAAATTTTTGATCTAGATCAAATAATCTTAGATCGCTGACCAATTTTTGTGATCTGATCTTTTGATCTAGATCGCAAGATCATAGATCAGATCGCAGCGATCTGGTGAATACTACGTGGCGTTGTGACAAAGCCACAATCCTCTTCATTTAAAGGCTCGAAAGAATCACCGTTGGACCGAAGGTAATCACGAACTACCAATAGCTCCTTGGCAGTGTC